>JAQIVZ010003741.1:0-12625 GCA_034700945.1 Arrhopalites spinosus
AAAAAATATAGGACATAGCAAATCAAAGTGCCAGGGCACTTAATTACAAATAACAATCAAAATAAAATAATAAATGATGATTATTAATAGAATGAATATTTTATTGGCCGTATACTCGTTTTTCACTTTTCTAATTCCCATCAAATTCTAGGCAACTCCTTCCAAGTACTCGATGGGCTCTCGGTCTTTCCAGTTGTGGGCTAAATCTCTCAGCCTCTGATTAATTGTTGTGTATTTTCTTGAACTTGTGTGTGGCTTGTCTCCAGCCTGAAACTTTTGTCGACTTTCTTCTGTTCGGCTTTGCTCCGAACGAATTACTTGTAATAATCTTCAAAGAGAAACACAATGATTAAATAGAAAATAATTTTTTGACATTAATTCACAAAAAATTTAAAAAAATGAAACGGACTAACTTTGCAACACTTGCATGCCTACAATTAATCTTCTGGTTCAATTTGTTGTGGAATCCTTCCACGGGGTTGCTTGTTCGGGGAATGTTGGTAATGACGCGGTCAAAGACGTTCCATAAATGTATAGAAAATCGGGACCCAGTGACACGGTTTCCAATGTAATTTTGTTGAAAATAGTCAATAAGTCCCTGTAGGTCCGGGTATTCGTCCTTAAGTACCCTCATAAACTCTTCAAAATACAAGTCAATATGGGTAGTGGGTACAAAAGATAAGGCAGGGAACATCTTGATTCTTAGTTCCAGCCTCTGATCCCCATCTTTAATTTTTTTCTTAATTTCCTTCGGGGTGTTCCGGTAAATGGCTTGCGAAAGGTGAAAAAGGCATCCCTGAGGAGTTGCAGAAGGAAAACATGTTGACACGGCATTGATGGCCCTCACCTCAAAATCCGAGATCACAATTTCAGGGGTCAAAAGTACCTAAAATGTTTAGTTTTATTTATTTAATTAATTTTAATTGCAATCAGAAATCATGAGCATCAATTTTGAATATTTTTCAATTCTGATTGAACTTTTATATATTAAAGTGAACCTTCTGAGTCTATTGGTCAGGTCAACTAAGGTCACAAAAAATTGACTTCCGGTTCCAGCGACGCGGTAGCCGCCGCACAACAGAAAATCATTGCTTCCCTTTTCTCTCTCTCTCTCCCATTAAAATAACCACTACACGAAGACAAATTAATTTTATTGTAGTTTAATTATAATTAATATTAAAATATTTACCCCCAAATTTTGGACAATGGCATCAGAAAATTTTGTATAAGTTGCTTCTTTGTGATTGGGCAGTAGGCCATACACCAGCGGAAACACCCATCTATTCTTTAGAGCGTGCACAGTATATAATTGCTCATACAAAGGTGGTGATGACTTGAAGATTCCATCAATAAACCAAATATCGGCAATAGATAGGTCTTATAAAGTTACAAGACAATTGAATATAGTGGTAATTTAAATTAATGGCAATACAAATTAAATAAGACATGTACAACAATATTTTGACGAGTAGTGAAAATTAAAATTCGGTCATCATCATTTGAAACATAAAAAAAAAATGTTCTCCTCTCTCTGTAACTTTAAGGTCATCAGAAATTCGAATTCCCATTCTTGTGGGATTTCTTTCTCCTCGACCCAGGTCACCTGTTCTTCTCCACCTTGAAATGCAGGCTTTAGAGGAACTTGTTTGAGGGAGGCTAGGGACAACTAGTAGAGGAGTTTCTTTCATGGCATAATCCAGGGTCACTGAGGGACGCTCATTCGGATGAGAAATGGACCGACTTTTTATTTTGTTTTTTGTTTCGATTACCCCTTGCCTGGAAAATAATTTAATTGTAAATAAATAAATGAGGAATTCTCCACAACAATAATATAATAAATTATATATATTTTAAATTGCTTGCTCAATTGGGGATGGATGAAGGTCTTCGTGCTCCTTGGTAACTCTAAATTCATCACCAAGTTGTACCAGATAACCACCGCATCTATTTTTGCACCTCCAATTTATAGTATTAATTGATGTACTTTTATGTACTATGTACATATAACCTTCATGACACAATATTTTTCCTCCCCTTGATGTAGTTAAATATTTAACCATGATTTTATCTCTTTTTAAATTAAAAGAAAAAAAAATAATTGTAGATACTCACGGGTCAGAGAACTAGAGAATACTAAAAATGAGATGAGAAAATCGGATATGAAAAAAGGTATGACATGGACAGTGTCCTCCATTCACAAATTTTTGCTCTGAGAATTTGTTATTTATATATTTCAAAAGGTGCTTCTAGGAAAAAATATTCAAGTCCCCTGGTGTAGGAACAAAGGCAAGGCTTTTAATTTTTTCAAGAAAAATGATAAGGAAGGATGGAAATAATAAGGCAACATTTTTATAAAAAGAGGTCTTATACACGTACAAGACCTCTTTGTTTTTCTCAGGAGTAGTACATAAATAAAACACCACGAAGGACTTTGAAAAGTCTCACACGTGTCGATTTTATGGACCATAGGTGACCAAATGTGAGGTGACCAATTTATTTGGTGACTAAATGCTGGGTGACCAATTTATTTGGTGACCAAATGCTGGGTGACCACATGCTAGGTGACGAAGTTGACGGTGACGAGTTGCTGGATGACCACATGCTAGAGAAGCGTTTTCTACTGTATTTAAAAAAAAACAAAATGTAGCATGGCGTGCCTGTATCCTTCAATTCATATTATATAAATTGTAAGAAGACACCCACCCTCTATAGATAAATACCAAAACATTATCAAATTTTAAGCCTATGCCTATAGTCCAATAATACAGTATGTACAGTGTGTATGTGTGTTGGAACTTGACTGATAAAAAACTTAATCCCCACATTATGTAGGAGTAGAGGTGACATATGCCAGAGAACATGGAGTACAACGTATGCACAACCAGAAGGCACAAGGAAGCAATGTCGCAGAGGGAGAGAGAGACGAAGGAAAATGTCTCTAATGACTGAGGGAGTTAACCTTATCTGTTAGCCAGTTTTTATTTAGTATAATTTCTACTCTTATGTATGTACATAGACAAGGTATTTGTGCATCCGTATTATAATGAAATTGTCTAACTGCACACAATTTTTGTTATGCTACTCAGCAAAATAATACATGGTACACACAAATATCTTTTGGATTTGAATATTATTACAAAAATAATACACATAATGGACTCTCCTTGTTCCGACTAACTAAACGGTTGGACTCTTGTGTGTAAAATGCATATTTTATATGAGTAGCGTATAGCCTTAGCCCCATTTATAACTTGTGTGTGCGTAAGCAAAATCCCATGTTTAGTGGAATGTATCAACTAATCGGCAATACATAACATGCATGAATGCCCTTGTGATCCATTCATTTGTGTAGACATGTAAAGTCAAATAGTGTACAGACATTTTTTTCTCATTTTTTTGACTATTTTCTTTATTCTACAGACTACACAGAATTCGCTACAAGACTTTTCGAAATTTTTGTACATTGCAACAATTCTGTAGTTTGTAAAATAAAATTTTGATTGTAGAATCTGGGTAACGTTTGAATTCTTAAGAAAAAATAAATAATTCAATATTGTGACTATAAGGAGATAATTTGTACAAGGTAAATTTCATGATTCATTCAAAAGATAAAGGTGATGAAATGTAGGGTTACATTCTTGTTCAATGGCTATTTACATACATTTTTTTACTCGTGAAGGCAGGACACATTTCGTGATAAAGTTTGTGGAGATATTTTTAGAAATTTTACCTTTTATACTAAATACCTGCGTCAAAGAATTAATTCCCGGAAAGGACTTGTTTAAAAAAATAAAATCCTAAAAGCTAGTGTTCTCTTTTTTGTCTATTTTGTAAAAATAACTTGAACAACAGTCGGTCTTTTGAATAAATAAAATGTAGTAAAGTGAATGGTTCAGACAATGGATTTTTACTCTTTTTCTTGGTTTTTACGCTGTACTTTCACCTACATATGTGTGGAGCTTCTATGTACATACTTACGTGTGTGTTGTAAAGCCGACGGTAACAACTTTATTTTGAACAATTTTTACCTTGAAGAAAAACAAGATTCATGTTATTTTGTCTATTTTTCAACTCGGTGGATAAAAAAAGGCGCTAAAGTATTGCTTCCCTTGTTATAACAGATAATATAACAATTTTCCTTGAAAAGATTTTTACCTGAATCACCCATCATGTTATATAAAAAAATAGTTGTACACTGTACAATGTACAGTATAATACCTGTAAAAAAATTGTTTCAATTTGTCAAACTACGTCTTGACTTGAATTGAAATTAACTCTAATTCCCCTTTAATCTGGCATTGAATACAAGTATCAAAATGAGAAAGTCATTCAAAGATGTAGAGACTCAAAGATTATAATGAGCTTAGTATGAATATATCCGCTTTGTAGATAAATTGTGGCCAGTTTTGTTATTGTGCTATACTGTATATGTACACAATATTGACAGAATATTTTAATATTATGTAACATATTTAATCCAGGCCTAAATGTATACTAATCGACTTTATAAGTAAGAATTTAATTATTGTGGGATACGATCATCATAACTCTTAAATAAAGTGCCCATGTGTGCCCATACATACTAGACAAAATACTAATGTGATCCATAAAATGGTTGTGGTTATATTTAGTGAAACGACTTTTAAGTATAGAAATCAACGTACTATGAGAAAAAGGGAAAAAAAGAAGAGTCTTTCACTTTTCGTTTTCAGTATGGTTCCTTTTAGTTAACGTCAATTTATATGAATTGGAATACGATGTAAGACTTTTGAGTCAGATCAAGACGTATCTAAAGAGTACCTAAAAGTATTACCTATATAAATATATAAAACATTGTCTTATATAAAGATTACAGATGCATGAATTTTGTTGCTATGCATTCTATATTTTGAGTGCATACTCGTAGTATTCACTTTTTTTTGTCTTGTGCGTGTGCTCCTACATCAGACAATATTTGTGTGTATTTTTTTTCTTGTGCGTATTATAGTTTTATATATTTATATACCAAAGGTATTTTATAGGACTATTAAGAATGGATGTAATACATGAAAGAAATTTTGAAGCGAACGGATGATGATGATGGGCCAGCAGTAGAGCGCGTAACTTTTGGCTGTTCATTTTATTCCTAAAATGAATATACAGCAATGCATTTAACGTTACAGTCTAGTACATAACATTCGTACCAGGTAGTACAAGTAAATCGTAGGAGTAAATGGTGGGCTATAGATTTCCCCCCTCTTCTGTAAAGTACCTCCTCTCTTTCTTTGTATCTGTCTATCTGTTGAGTTAGGCCTCTTTCTATATCAGTAATACAGTGAGACTAGACTCCCTTCGAACACTGTTACATCAGTGCATTTATTCAGAGGGTGACTCAGAATAGACATGTACATTTACCATGCTACTCTCTGTCTGTAGAATCAGGAAATTCCTTTTATATTTTATAGGCACATTTACAGGGTCTCACACAACCTCATGTACGTACCTCGTTTCATCGTGTATTTGTTATATGTTCTACGGAGAATTTTCAGCACTAAATCTTCTCAAATATTTCTATTAATAAATATGTAGGGTCTCCAATGACCCCTTCCACCCTCCCATTGACCCCGAAATACACACCTTGGGAAATTATAAAAACGTAGTTTTGTAGAGCCTTCCCATCTGGATCTAGAGCCTCCACTTTTAGTGACCTGGGTCACAGGTTACTGTATTTAGTGTGGAAATTCAAAAAGGATTGACATTTCCACAATGTTTTTGGAAAGGGGAAATAGTCTAGAAATCTGTTTGGATTTTTTAAAAATGAATTGAAAATTGGAAGTTTTATAGAAATTTTTTTAACATATCAGGGGGCTGCCCCCTTATATGTTCAAAATTTTTCTATAAAACTCCTAATTTTTCATCCATTTTTAAAAAATCCAAACAGATCATGCCGAATTAATTCTTTTTATATGGCTATCTTAATTCAGTCGTAGTTTATTTCCCCTCTTCAAAAAATGGGAGGCTCTACAAAATCATGTTTCTGGAATTTTCCAAAATTAGTATTTTGGGGTCAATTTGTATTTGGGGGTGAAAAGGGTCACGGGAGACCCTGCATATTTATTAATAGAAATATTTGAGAAGATTCAGTGATGAGAAATTCTGCGTAGAATATCTTGACAATGAAAATGAAACGAGGTACATGGACGAGGTTGAGAGACAGACTTTTCTCCCCCTCTCAACATATATTTATACACGTATACCTGTGGTAGGCCTGTACTGAAAGTGTAGAGGTGAGCTTTTATAGATAATGACAAGACTGAGATATAGAAAACTAGAGTATAAAAAGAGAAAGAGTATATGAAATTTAAAAAGAGAGAGAGAGAGGGAGAAGAACCCAGTTTCAATGTGAGCTCAACAATAAAACTACAACGCGTTGCATCAGTCTAGCGTCCCTCTCGTTGATTATTACCTATAAAGAAGATGATGATAGTACGAGTAGGTATGGAGGGGTCAGAAAAGGATACACATATAAACACAATTTTAGGCAGTATAACATAGTCTATCAATACACCCCACAATGTAGGACCGAAATCTACATGTATAAACAAGATAAATAAATAGGAGCCAACAAATGGACACAAAGCGTACTATAGAGAGGAGCATGTACACAAAAATATAGTTATATGACAATATGTATACGTGGTCCTTTGTATGGAAAGTCGAAAGTTTACTTCTCAGAAACACAAAACCATTGCATAAAACCCCTATGTGTGTGTGTGTGTAGACACACACATGTACTTTCGTACCGCATGCACCAGTAAAAACTCTTTTTCTAGTTCAAACTTTATCTGCAGCAAAAGCCTACGACAATGCCAGTTTCGAACATTTATGCTCCAGAGGAGGATATATATAAATATAATGTTATTATGTGCCTGGCTATATATACTCTCTCTCTCTCTCGAGACGTTCTCAAGTTTTCACTGTGCTGAAGAACTTTACTCAAGAACGCTATGAACATTGACAAAGTATATGCACGCGTTCGATAAAGAGTCACACACATCGCATACATATCGACAGAGGAAAGGTTCCTACCTAAAAAAGATCCAACAGACCCACAAGAAACTTTTTTGGAGTTGAAAAAAAAGTTTCGACGAAACCAACCAACGAATCTCTCTCTCTCTCTCCCTCTCTTTCGTACTTCCATTGTATTATTATATCTCATATGATGATGGTTTCTATATATAGTACATGGATAATATACGAGATAAATGCAGTGAGAGCACTGTACCTTATGTATGTGGAAAACAGTTATTTATCTGTGATCCCTTTTTCTCAGTCTATATTCAATATAAGTATTTTTAATAGTAACACTCATGATGCACTCATATATGACTGATACTTGGAAAAAATAATTTAGGCATTATGGTGGGACGTTATTATTGTCTGTTTATAAGGTGAGATATTAAGAGAACTACACGATGCGATATGAATGGAACAGTATGTCTAATTTTTTGTCCTTTGTTTAATGAGGATAAGCGCGTACGTATTTAACCTTATGCATATAATTACTATGCACATGCATTATCTTATTATATCACAAAGTTTGATTTTAGCATTTAACAAATACATGTCCTGTAGACCACTTGAGCAGGTTGTCTGATTGTATGAATAATAATATGTACTGTCTATTATTTGAACAGACTGAAATTCACTGTATTAGCACTTTATTTCCTGTATGTCTCAATGTTTGCCAGTGACATTATAAACTGCTCAAATTTATATTAGTTATCATTATGTATAATCTGTTAGAAGAGACAGACCAAGAGAGGTGCAAGTTGGAGTGGTTAAAAATTATTATTATTGTTTTGCCCAACAGCATAAGTAGATAGACTTGAGTCTAGTAATACTACTTTGGGGTCATAAAAGTGCACACATAAGTATATAAGTATTATTCATTTTACAAGTATATGGGAATAAAATGAGTGTAGCTGTACTTGTGATAATCATGCAAACAATTTTTGCTCCATAATAATATTATATTATGTCTGCATATTGTTGACAAAACCGGCTGATATCTTTTTTTTTGCAAATAAGACTGAAAGGTGTACTCTCACACCAGGTATGTATTAACATGTTGATTCATCAAACTAAACAAGTGAACAATGTTCACCAACAACATGCAAAGAGTAGACAAGTATTAAGAGAGAAGCCATGAAAAATGTAAGTTTTGACAGTACTTCAAAGAGTTAGAAAAGGAGAACAAGAAACTCAACTTATAATAATAATAATATTCTACACGTACTGTATGTATATTATGTGTACATAATTCTTTTTGATCATAATAATATTAAACTTTGACTATATAGTTTTTATACTGTTAAAAATTATTGTGTGGCCATCCTTATTTGTATACTCTAATCATGATATTAGTGCTTATTGTACTTATACATATATATATTTTTTAGTTGAATCATCATATAGAGGAGAGAGAAAAAAAACCTCTGTAATGACGTTTTTTTATACCATTAAATAGTTTTCAATTTGATTTCCTTCAATGTACTTACTTTTTTACATTGTAAGAACTGAACATGTATTAGTAAGTACTTTAGTTAGTTGATCATGATGTTGAAAGTTCTTTTGTAGAAAAATGCATGTTTTAAACCTTGGATGAAAAATGGAAACTTTAACAGTCATTCAGTTTGTAATATTACTTGTATAGTCGCTTAAGCGTCGACATAATAATGTACAGAAAAAATTTTAGTTTGTTGTTGGGAATCATTTCAATGGTAGGTACATACGTTAGTTTGGTACAGTTGGACATTTTAGGCGAGCCGCCATTTCTAAGCTTCTAAGCGTGAACTAACTCCGTCCATTCGGTTGAGAGGAAGGGAAGGGAGCGTGTGTGTGTATTCCTTGGATTTTTAATTATTTTAACTGGTTAACGGGGGGCCCTTGGCTAACTCTGTTTGTGTGTGAAAAAATATCCTTTTTTTGAAAAATACATTCTCAAAAAAATCAAAAAATATGTTACCCAAAAGACCGCGTGTTGAGAGCGGTCGAGGAGCATTGAACAATGGTAAGTTTTCCTTGAAATATTTGTTTTCCACTATTGTAGTATTTTTTTTAATACTAATATTGTCTATATTTAATTTAATTATTTTTGTAAACTATGATACTCACCAGTTTACAAGATGTATAGAATAGTTTTCGATTTTCTTTGTGAAAAAATTCAATTTTTTATTTGACACCGGAACATTTACGTTGTCTCTACGTATTATACGTAATGTACATATGTCGTACATATGTGACGGAGAAATTTTTTTTTGTTGATTTTCTTGCATTTGAAATTTTTTTTAAAAAATAATTTATAGGTCCGATGCATGCAAGACCTCTTGTTGCCCTTCTTGATGGACGAGATTGTTCTATTGAGATGCCAATATTGAAAGACGTGGCCACAGTTGCATTCTGTAAGTAAAATTAATATTAAATTTACGAGTCAAATTTTGAAAATTTCGAATTGAAATCGTCATACAAATTGTACTTATGATACAGCTTTTTTTATTAAACTTAATTTCTTTTTTACAGGCGATGCACAGTCTACTGCAGAAATACATGAGAAAGTTTTAAATGAAGCTGTTGGTGCTCTCATGTGTAAGTACTTTTTAATATCAAATTGTCTTTTGTATGTTTATTTATTGATGCGGTAAAAATTAATATTATTACTTTTTTTGTGTCATTTTAGGGCATACAATCACCCTAACCAAAGAAGATCTTGAAAAGTTCAAAGCCCTTCGTATTATTGTCAGAATAGGATCCGGTGTTGACAATATTGATGTCAAAGTTAGTGCTCACTTCAGTGTTTTTATCTGTGAAATTTTCTTGTGATTTTACCATTTTGTGATCGTCAACTAGTAGTTGACAACTACTTATTATATCTTTTTTGAAATCATTTGCAATGTGCTTGTGTGTGTGCCTGTGTTTGTAAAGATTCTTTTGATGAATCTTTATCATTGTATTCTGTGAAATGTATTTAAGTATATAAATTATTTATATGCTATTTTTAGGCGGCAGGAGAATTGGGTATAGCCGTGTGTAACGTACCCGGATATGGTGTTGAAGAAGTAGCAGATACAACAATGTGTTTGATTTTGAATCTTTACCGGCGTACGTACTGGCTGGCCAACATGGTTCGTGATGGAAAGAAATTTACCGGACCAGAACAGGTATAGATGATATGAGTTTGTCATTTTTCCTTTTTTTCCCTCTCTCTCATTGTTTGTTGTCTTAGATTTTCTTTGTAGTCTTTAACGTCTTTTTTAACACCTCAAGTCTGTCACAAATATATTCCTTGTTCAAGACAGTTTGCGTGAGGTTTTTTTTTTCTTACAAATTTGGAGCAGGTTCGCGAGGCCGCACAGGGATGTGCCCGAATCCGGGGTGATACCCTTGGCATTGTTGGATTAGGTCGAATTGGCTCTGCTGTGGCACTACGTGCTAAAGCATTCGGATTCAATGTGATCTTCTATGACCCGTATTTACCCGACGGAATTGAAAAGAGTTTAGGAGTTACCCGTGTCTACACATTACAGGATCTGCTTTTCCAGTCAGACTGTGTCTCACTACACTGCACCCTGAATGAGCATAATCATCATCTCATTAATGAGTATACGCTCAAACAAATGCGACCAGGTATTTTTATCCCACAATTCATTAACATATAGATATTCTAGGATATTATTTATATCAATTGAGTAGATTCTAATTTAATTCCTAATCCAGTCGATCAACTCATTGTATGTATTTTGTCGCTCTCGTCAGCCGTCATATAATTTTGTTGACCATAATTAACAATTATTTGATTTTTCATTATGTTTAATTTTGGATTGTACTAAATACAGAGTGCATTATTCGAAATAACGAAAATTAAATTACTACCCGTTTAAAGGCATGGATAAAAGAGCGGAATCTCAGTAATTAATTAGTTAATCAGACATAATTAACTTAAATTTCACACTGAATCTACTCCAACAGTTTGAGTAGCATCAAAGTTAATTATCCATGCGATTCGATTATTATTGTTTTGACAGGAATGTCAAATATGCGTGATGTGCGTACGCTTCATCTACATTGAAACTTTTACAATTTTTTTATATTCAATAGGAGCATTTTTGGTAAACACGGCCAGAGGTGGATTAGTTGATGAGGCAGCTTTAGCTTCCGCTCTCCGGGTAAGAGTTGACTAATTGATTTACATGACGTTTTTTGATCATTTAATTCATTTATCATTTGATTAATTTTGGGTGCACCTACATTTATAGTGAAACAACTGTATCATATGTTTCTTAATTTTCCAATTTAGGAAGGACGAATTCGATCTGCAGCCCTCGATGTTCATGAAAATGAACCCTTTAATGTATTCCAAGGGCCATTGAAAGACGCTCCAAACTTAATATGCACACCTCATGCAGCATTCTACTCCGATGCTTCATGCACAGAACTCAGGTGAGACAACATTAATTATATAATATACCACCCTATAATTTAATGAAAGCATGTAATGCGGCAATTAGTTATTATAATACAATTAAGTATATCCATGGCATGTACTTCGTGCCAAATTATTGTAGAGAAGTTCTTGTAAATAGAAAGAATACTAAACTTGAATTAATTGAAATTTTCTTGTATCTTTCAATAGGGAAATGGCAGCATCTGAAATTAGAAGAGCCATAGTTGGACGAATCCCAGACTCCTTACGAAATTGTGTCAACAAAGAATACTTTATGGGTTCATCTGGAAGTGGTGGAACCGGATTCCCTGAAGGCCTCAATGGAAGTTACTATGCTGCTGCCGCGGCCGCCGCCGCCGCTGCAGGAGGTAGTGAACGACATTAATTCTACTCTAAGAAAATAGTCTTATTTATCAAGTAATTTAATATAAAATATAGATTGGATAGACATTCTTACATTACATATTTTCTTTAAATTCATTTATTGTCATCTTAATAGCTGGAGCCGCACTTCAGGCTGCTCACTCGACGACTGCCAATGAGTCGGGAAATCAACAACCACCTCTTCCTCATACAGGACGTCCAACAGTCTGAAGAATTCATTTTTGCTGCATTTCTTCGTGTCTTATTAATAATATATGTAAATGTATGGTTATATATATTATACCTTCACTGTGTAATATATATGTACTTATTATTAATATATATATTATTAATATACTATGTTGTCGAACATTTTGTGATCTCTGTTAAAATTTAAATTTATTTTGAATGGGATCAGGTCAGGTTAGAACAAGAGAGAGTCTAGCTCAAACTTTTTGACTTTAACACTACATGAGATAAAAAATATGGGGAGGAAATACATGTGATTATATATATATTGGCAAAAGTTCTTGTTGAAAGACGATAAAAACTTTTGTAGTGTGAACAAGGAGGTGTCACTGAATTTCCTGACAATTTTCAAGAAAAAGAAAAAAAAGCTTCTCATATACATATATATATAAATATACCGTAAACTCTCAATTAACCGCCTAGGCGCTTATTTGTCAAATATGGTCGGAGGATTGGCCCTTATTAGAGGTAGGCGGTTATTAGAGCATAGGCGCTTATTTATTGTTTTCACATTTCAAATATTATTTTGAT
>JAQIVZ010003742.1:0-12624 GCA_034700945.1 Arrhopalites spinosus
CTACCTCTAATAAGGGCCCACCCTCCGACCATATTTGACAAGTAAGCGCCTAGGCGGTTAATTGAGAGTTTACGGTATTGAAAAATTAAAATTAAATATATTTTTGTGAGAGAAAGTTTTGAATTAAAAATCTGTTTTAATAAATTGTATTTAAATTAAATAAACTACACATTTAAATACAAAATTAACTTTCTATACAGAGAAAAGTTTTTAATAACTTTTACATTTTTTTTATAACAACTTTCTCTTTGTTTTGACTAGACTGCGTGATCGTCCTGTAGAATCAAAAAATAAAAAGTTTTTTAAACTTTAAAAAGAGGAAGAGGGTAGAAATTTTAGCGAGTACTTTAATTACCTTTTCTCTTTTTTGCTAATTAAGAAAATGAAGTAAAATTTTGTAAAGTTATTTAAGTCTCTCAAATTGGAATTTTCATCTACTGTCTACAACAGACTTTCTCTGTAATTTTAGAATGTGTCTACATCTTATAAATTCACTCCACCATCCACATCCCAGATGATTCGTCTGGTGAAAGTGGAATGCATTAAATGAGATGGAGAGCCAGTAATTTAAAATAAAAGTCCATTATCCATGACACTTAAAAAAGTACCATTTCATCCAAGTCAAAAAGTACCCGAAAAGGGTCTGGGTCTCTCTCTCTCTCTAGAAAAAATAGGCCAGACTTTCTCCATTGATAATAAACAATTTTTCCCAACTTTTAAACAAAAGAAGAGTTGAAGTCTAAACATGTTTTTTTGACAAATGCATCGTCCAAACAATTGCCAATGTAAACGATAAACTGTTTGAGCCATGTCAAAGCCATGCAAAAAAAGGAGAGAGAAAGCAACAGAGTTTTTACACTTTGTGTGTAGTCTAGTGTACAAGTTAGAGTTCAGAAAAAAGAGAAAGAGAGAGAGAGACAGAAAAAAAGTTTACTATTATAAACTCCTTCCACTTTTTTTTGTAAAATGCAATGTACAGCAGAAAAAAAACTCCACAAGACCAAGTTTAACAGTAGAGAAGGAGAGGGAGAGAAAGTAGAGGCCGGAGTAGGAGTAGGAGAGCCTGTGTGAATATTTTAGAGCCAAGAGGAGAAAGCGCTTCATCCACACGAAGTGGTATAGTGTAGCATAGTCTTCCTTTTTTTTGCTGTTGCTTCTCTTCTTTGGTACTGCGTGCTGGCTTTCACTTGCAGTGCAGTATCGACTTTATATCACCCACAATAAGGCTAGAGAAGGAGAGAGAGAGAGAAAGTTCCATGTTAAACAAAATACACGTGAGTCTCTTTCTCGCTTTCTACAGGAGGAGGCATATGTACATGATATAACAAGTATACCCTCTATTTCTTCACCTTCCGCTCTCTCTCTCTCAAGCTTTCGCTCCAGCTTTCAGCTTCCATTTCTATTTGGCCATATTACATGGCTCTAGAAAATTTTACAATCTCTGAGCATGAGCAGTCTCAACGTTCCACTGCATCTTTTCCCTTTACCGAGGAACTTGTGGAGTTTCTATACCCAAAATTTCCATCTATTCAAAAAAAAGAGAAGTTGGTTCCCTTCCATAGTGAAAAATATTCTACACTACATACACAAGCACCTACTTACCTACAATGAGAGTTTGCACGTCAGAACAAGAGAGAGAGAGAAAGCTGACGTCATAAGGGAGTGAAGGTAGGGTGGGTTTTCAAATGTTAACTTAAGGGGAACATAACAATGATAACCTGTGGTTCCTCCTCTTGCGGAAAAGTGAATGTGTGCAAGAACAAAGTCTTGTATTGTCAAATATTAAATATAAAAAAACTCTGCCTCATAAAGACACACACACACCAGAGTAAAAGTACAGAGTTGGGTCCAGCTTAAGCTTGAAGCCTTGTAAAAAAAAGAATCATTATTACACTGGGACATGTAATGCATACTTTCCCCATTCAGAAACGTTAGTCAACTCCACAAATTTTTTTAGGATGTAAAAGAGAAAGGCAGTAAAATTTGTATTAGTCAAAGAAGAGAAAAAGAAGCCTTGGAGAGACTGGAAGGCTTGTAAACGTTGCTAGTGCTAGTGCTAGTGCCATGACTTTCTCTTTTGGCCTGTTTTTTTGAGACTCGACAACTCTCCCTTTGGTTCCTGGAATGGGGAGAAAGACGAGGCGAGGAAGGAGTCTCTCACAGTGTAGTTGGCAGTAGAGGGGAAAAGTTGCGTAGCTCCACTTTTCTGAGTCAATTTTCTCTCTCTCTCTCTGTCTCTGTCTCTCTCCTTCTGTCTCTTGTACCTCTTGTTTCCTCTCATTGTCATTGTAGTGGTGGTCCTGGTACTACTCTCATACTCGTTGACTGTCAGTGGAAGCCTCATCATCATTGGCAGTACCTAAAAGTATAGACGGAGCAGGTTGAAAATCCTGCTCAACGACCATTTCACTTTGTTCTCTCCTTTCTCTTCATAGTTATTATACACCTTTCTCCCCTTTTCTACGTCCACGTCTACTCCACTCTCTACTTTTTGAGACTCAAAAATAGGGAAAAACCCATTATACAGCCCACCCCTTTCTCTCTCTCTCCATCATTTTTATTTACTAGAGAACCAAAAAAAAACTTTCTCCAGTTTCCAGTCAGCCTTTATTGGGTGGGCATTGGGCTGTGAAAGCCCCTCCGTCTGATTTTTGTGTACAAAAAAATATAATATTTGGATCAACTTTCTCTAAAAAGTGTTTAAATTCAAAAAAATCATTTTTATACATTTTCTGGCTGAAATTGAAAATTGACAAAAGTGAAATTTTTATTTTGACTTGTGAAAGTGCAAAAAGTTTATAAGAAAAAAAACAAGTTTGGAATTTTATGAGAAAAAAGTTATTTTTCTCCTTGTTATTTATTTCTGTTGGAATTGCACAATGCAGAAAATATTGAAGTGTTCATATTTTTATTTAGCTTTCTCTTACTTTTTTTTGTCTCTCTCTCAATTCAAACACATTATGCAATGGAAGACGGCAACAGTTTAAATTGATTTTTATCTTTCTCTGTTCCCATTTTTTCTTTTACTTTCTCCCTCCCTTTCTCTCTATTTTTTTCCACAACATCTCAAGAGAAGAGACGTCCATCGATCTCCACATGGACGATAATATCAAATAGAAAAGATATAGACACTTTCTCCTTACTCTCAAGAAGAAGAAGAAAAAGAGAAAGTGATGATGGTTTAGTGGATGGGGCTCAACTTTGTCGAGCACAAAGAGGCTGTTAATTTGATTGATGATATTTGATAGTGTGTGAGAAAGTAGGAGGGTGAAAATCTAGTAAAAAAAATGAAAAGTGTGGTGAAATTATTTCTCGAGCCTTTCTCTTTTTTTATGTGACGTGTGTCCTTTTTGGATAAAAAACAACTTTTTACTTTATTAAAAGTAATTTTTGGTCAACTCTAGTTAAAAGTGAAAAATCCACGGTAAATATTTTAAATTATTTATTAAAATATTTAATAAATTATTTTCCATAATAATTGCTTACTCCAGCATTTGATTTATTGAGTTTACCCTCGTCCTACTGACCTGTAAAATTTCCATGACCTGTTTATTGTAGAATATATTGGCAAAAAAATTTTATTGAAAAAAAAAGATTTTGGACTTGAATAATTTCGTTCTCAATCTCTCCTTTTCTATTTTTTGTTTGATCATGTGAGAATCAATTCCCAAAAGATGAGGATGCGGGAGGGATATAGAAAGTTGTGTGTAAAAAAAAATAAATATAGAAACTTGAAAAATCTCATCATTTTTTTTTTGTTTTTTTGATCTTCACCCACCTTTCATCTCTCTCTCCATATATTTCGAGGCAAACAAGGAGAGTAGATTTTGAGGACAAAGAGACTTTCTATATTTTTTTCTATTTCTATTTTCCTTCCACGCAATTCTCATAGACTTGTACGTGTACGTGTATATTCTCTTGTTTGTTCTTTTGTTGTTCTCCCCATTTCTCTTACTTTCTCTCTCGCTACATTACTCACTCGTGTTTGGTGCGAAAAGAGAGAGAGAGAAAGCAGAGAAAAAAATAGTTTTTCTTTTGAACCCTTTCTCTCGTTTCAAGCTGAAGCAACAGTTTCCATTTGACCACCCCACAAACTTTCTCCTTTTTTTGTCTCCCACTGACTTCCATTTTCTATTTTCCTAGCCTCCAACCCCCAGCTTGTGGATTGTCGAACACACACACACAAGAAAATAAAGTTGACAGTTAAATTGTAAAGG
Organism: Arrhopalites spinosus; assembly: GCA_034700945.1. NCBI lineage: Eukaryota > Metazoa > Arthropoda > Collembola > Symphypleona > Arrhopalitidae > Arrhopalites > Arrhopalites spinosus. The sequence goes on from JAQIVZ010003742.1 coordinate 4,218, forward strand.
GTATCTACAGAATAGAGTCTATGTCATGGAGTAAATTTTCTAGTCTAAAAAAATCATCGAACTTTCTCTCTCTCTTCATGTCAACTCCATGCATGATCAAAAAAAGTGTATAATTTTAAAATTCTCTTTTAGTCAAAAGAGAAAGCTGTGTAGTTGAGCCAGGGCTTTCTCTCTCTTTTGTTGGTCATGAGATGAGTCATGTTGCTTTCCCTGATTTTTGTATTCATTATCACACAGAGACTAGAGCTATTTTTGGGTGTGGGTGTGGTGTAGGGGCTTTGTCACTTTCTTTTTTGATCCAATGAGGGTTTTTTAGCCCATAGTAAAATAATGTTCTATTTAATATAATACATGATACGTGTACGAGTATAGAGCTTCATGTGATTTAAGTGTCAAAAGGTACTCTATAAAATGTTATAGAGACGGTGGTAGTAGTATTGGGCCTTATTATGATGTTCATAAATTCCTCTTTTTCTCCATTAGAACATTTTTAATGTCTACAACTCCCCTCTTATGGCCCATCAACCGCCTTATCTCCTCAATTCTATCCTCCTCCTCTCTTTCTCTAGGAAAAGATGGTGCATCCTACATAAAAGACGAGGGTTTTTACACCATTTTTACTCCTCCTCCTTTCTTTTTCTAACATGGAAATGTCTCGTCTCTCTTTTGGAAAAAACTAAAGACTTTCTCTCTATAAAAAAGTACATACATTTTTATTATAATCATGTTCCCCCTCCTCCCTTCTTTTATTCTATAGGGAAAATTTTCATATAAAACTTGTACAAGTTTTATATGAGCCTTTCTCTTTTTTGTAATAAGTTACATAAAAATTCCTTATTGTTCATGAGAAGGAGGAGAAAGTTTGAACTAAAGGGAGAATGATTCATTTTTCATCAAGGTTAAATAAAATAGTCAAGTTTTTTTATCATGACGTGGAGAATTGGACATGCAAATATTTTTTTAAAAAAATTGTCCTCGTCTGACATTGCAGAAAAAGCGAGTAAGGGCCTCATTAAAAAAATGGAAATGAAGAATGCAGTACATTTTTAGAATAGCCACAAAAATACTACACGGTCAATTCCTAGCCAAACTTACCTAACATTATATGACACAGCCAATAGGATGAAGTGAATAAACACACAAAAAAAGAGAAAGTGTGCAGAGTGAAAGGAGGTACTAATGGAATGAGTAAAAAAGGTGAAAGGAATCCATTGGAGTTTTTTTTCTATTTCTCAGTGCATTTCATATTTACTGTGTTAAAAGAGAAAGTACATTATACATTAAATTCTATAGAATTTTGTCTACTTTCTCTCTCCCTCTCTGTGGGTATATACAAGCAGCGTCACAATTTTTTATCGTCATCCCATCCTGAAGAGAAAACACCCAAGTAGAAAAAAAAGAAGAAGACAAATACACACGACACGAAGGATTATTACGACACATAAAATGGCTTCCATCTTTTTTTTTATCCTGTCCTCTCCAATTCTCTCTTTACGATTCCCTTTCTCTTTATGACTCCATTTTCTTTCTCTATTTCCTTTTTTTTCTTTTTTAGGTTTTAGTACAGATATTTCCTTGTGGTTTTCCATTAAAACTATTTTGACTGTCCAATTTACTTGTACTTTTTTCTCTCCCTTTTTTATCATGAAAGGTGAAAGTTTGGTTTTGAGAGCCACACAAAAAAAGAGGAAAAAATTGTTCATTTTCATTTTAACTTGCTCTTGTAATTTTTTAATGGAGTTTGGTCGTGAATGGTGAAAGTGAGAAAAATTATGATATTTTAATTACACGATAACCACACGACAAAACATTTTACAACTTTCTTTTTTTCCTCCATGTAAATTTGGTACATGAATAGTGAAAACAGTTAATTTTTACTAGAGAAAAAAGAAAGTCTAATAGAGAAGGGAGAGAAATCAAGCATGGGAAAGTAATGTTGATAAATGAGGAACATTTACGGTAGAGCCAACAAAAAAAGGAAATGGGGACCTGATGGCATTGGATTTCTTTTATATAAAAAAAATTCCAACAGGTTACACCATTATGCAAAAAATTCATGTCAGCGTGGCGGGAACAAAATGGAAAAAAACAAGGAGGCGGGGGAAGGACTGGTGGGTGGTCATTAATCGTGAAAATTCTTTTTTTTTGCCAAGGTTTTTTTCCTTTGGGAAACTTTCTCCTTGGTCTTTTAACAAGAATCCTTGCCGTTGCCATTGACTTGGCAAAAGTGGCTAGGAAAAAAATCGTTAACTGTTAACTTCACCAACAACTGTTCACGTTTATGAAGAGAAAGTTAAGTTGGACATTGAAAGTGTCTTAGGGAAATTTTGATTGCTCAATTGTAATGAACGACCCAAACTCCAAGTCTTTTCTTCATTGTTCACTCACTGGATCTGCCACAAGTCATCAAGTTGGAAGATGAAGATAAAAAAAAATTGCTATTCATAAACTTAATGTTGTATAAATCTCTTTGTCTACATATTGAAAAGATTAAGACTTGAACCATAAATTAATTCTTCTCTCGCCTCCAGCTCCAGCTCCAACTCTCATTCTGTACTTTACCCCACTCTCCATTCTCAATATCATTGATTTGAGGAGAGAAAGGGTTCCAAAGTCAAGGAGAAAGTTGTAAAAAGAAGAGAAAAGACTATTTCTTGTATGGCTATATATGTATGTACATGTATGGCAATTGATTTTATTATGTACGAAAAGATTCTGTACCTACTTGTGATTTTCTCTGTCTCACTGATTCCAAATAAAATTTCCTCAAAAAAAAGAGACTCGGACTCATCCTCATTGGTAAGGAGAGAATAAGGAAAATGTCTGAGTCTTGAGTTTTTTTTTTGAGAGAAGCTTTCTCCAGATGGACTGGTCATTGGCATGACCCGATGATGAGATGAGAAATAGTTTTTCTATTAGCTCTTCCTTTCTTGTTCTATTCCATGTACAACTTTTTGACTTTCTCCAAATCCCAACTCTCATCTCTTCAAATGATGTGATGAGAGTTTCTCAACTTTTTCTGTGTACATATATGTACATGTATGTATGTATGTACTTGTACTTTCCCCATGTCTATGGTTCTCTTCTTAGTTTTTGAAAAAAAGAAAGTCTTTGGATTTTGTGGCTGTTGAATTCATTTGGAAATTCCTTTTCAAAAAACTCTTTTTCGTCTCGTGACTCATGGCAGATGAGTTGCTACAAATTGATCCTTTTTTTAATTCAACAAAATTTTAGAGAAAGGATTGACCACATGAGTTTTTTTTCTAAAAGAATTTTCTCTTTTGACTTTTCATGCAAATGCCAACATGTGAAAATTCTCCATATTCAATTTTACCAATACATTTTGGAATTTATAGTCTTTTCTCTCCACAAAGAATTTTATCATTAGACTAAGAGGGTCAGCCCACACATGAGAGAGAGAGAAAGCAAAGCGTTACAAAATTCTGAAATAAACCAAGACGAATATGAAAAATAAGGAGAGTGGAAGTAAAGTGAAAGCAAGTTTCTTTCAAATGTAAAATGTCACAAGCATAAACAATTGGCCTTGTCCCTTTTTTTTCTTGATTTATAATCTCTCACTCTCTCCAAATTCATACATAGAAAAAAAACTCCCAATTTCTACTTTCTCTTCATTTCCAAAAGTGAAAAACCAAGTCTGACTTTATTCCCAAAAATATGGCTCTCCTCCATGCACTCTCCTTTTTTACAGTGAAAGTACCTAAAAAGTAGCTAATTGTATTTTTCTGTACATTTCTCCATGTCTCCATTTTTGAAACTGAAAATTCTGAATTTTACATATATTTTGAGTCACAAAAAATGAATAATTTAAGTGCCCAAGGATATTGGTCAAAATATTTTCATTAGAGTTGTGGAGCATAAAATGAGAAAATGTTTTTGTTTACCTCCCTCCCCCCAGGGTTTCAGAGCCAACCCCACTGTTCAATGTTTGTCCTCATATTAAATACAGAGTGTCCAAAAAACTGTTGAGCTCATAAAAAAAGAGAGAAAATTGTCTAGTCTCTTCCTCTTTCTCTTTAGGCCAATTTTTAGAGGGTGCATGTTAGGGACCATGTCCAATAATTTCCTGCCATGGCTTTGAATCTGAATACAAATCTCCTCCTTTTTTTCAAAATAGTAAAAAAAACAAGGCTACACTTTCACTCGAGGGAATTGGTGTGGCCAGTTTTTTTTGATACTTTCTCTTTATTTGCTCCACACAAAATAGAGAATAATCTTGGCAGAATGTAAAACCATCTGAGACTTTCACTGTAAAATTCCCTGCTCTGCGTATTGATCAGCCTTCATTTCTCCTTTCCCTGGAATTCCCTGCAAAATTAAGGGGGCAAATACTTTCCCTACTAATTTACAAGGAAATCTTGCTCGCATACGAATAGACAAGCCAGTCAGCTGACATTATTAATCCAACTCAGTGGTTTCTTTCCAATTAATTTTTTTTGTGTATCATTTCACTTCACAAAAAATTACCTAACCTCAATTCCATTGCAATTTTTCATCAAGAAAAATAATTATCCTTCAACATAGACATGGAGAAAGTTATACATATAAAATTGTGGTTATTATTGACATGCTATGACACAAAAAAAAAATGGCCATGACTCTGTATTAAAAATGGAGGATAAAATGGAGGGCATTGGATTAAATGTGAAGATATTATTTTAGAGACAAAAAATACAAAACAAGTGAAAAGAATTATGTAGTCCTTCCTTTCCCTATGGAGACACAGAGAGAGAGACAGAGAGAGAGAGAGAGGCTTCAATGTTAAATGATGTGCAAAAGAAAAAGTGCTGATTATGATACGAGCTAATGGAAAAACACTTTCCCCATGCTTTCCCTCTAAACAAAAAAAAATCTTTAGCCCTCTCGTCTCCTAGTACAAAAAGATCAAGTTGGGTGAAAATGTGAGGAAGAGCCCACTCATTTGATCTTTATGCTTTCTCTTGGAGAGAAGAGTCGTTGGAGTAGCACTTTTAACACTTATTTTTTTCAATATATAAAATAACACAACCTTTCCCTTCCTTCCATCATCATCATCCCTATGGCTAATGTGACTGTAGATTCTTCTATTAATGTTGAAACGCGGTCGTTTTACCCAATTTTTAATGCAACACTCAACTTCTTCTTCCTCTGTCTCTCGGTGTTCCTGTCTCTACTTTCACCCTCTAGTTGTAGTCTATGGAGAAAATGAATAAATAAAAACAGTTTTTTTATACGGTGAAAGTAACTGCTGATTACTTACGTCATCCTCCTCAATCATTCATTTTCTCCTACATAATTAACCAATGATAGAGGAACTGAGGGAAAACAAGAAAAAGGCAGAGGGACTTTTTTTCTGAGTGAAGAAAGTTTATAATTCAGCCTTCATTTTTTTCTCAATAGTCTCCCCCACTCTTTCTCTTCTGCACATGGACATAAATTGTAAACTAATTTTTATACAAGCAAATGTAAACTTGCGAGCTACAATTTATTTAGAGAGAGTGCGAGAGAGAAAGTGAGGGAAATCTCATAACTTTTATCAAATATTCTTTATATGGATAAAATTGCAACTATTTTTGCTTGACTTTAAGTATATTTACAAGTACTTTCTCTTTTACAAAAGAGAAAAAATGAGCCTAATTAAATTTTTCATAAGAGAGAACATTAAAACTTTATTATTATTTTTCCATATAAAAATACATAATTTGTACCTAGAGCACGTTTGACTTTTTCCTTTCACTTTTTTTGAAAAAAAAATTTATTTACAAGAGAGAAAGTCGGAAACACAAAGAGAGTTTAAGTCTAGTGAGAGTACTTTATTAGAATATTAAATAGATAACGGGGGAGTTTTCATTTTATCATGTAAATTGTATTTTTATGACTTTCTCCCTATCATGACTTTCTATTTTTGTCAATATACAATAGACCAATTTTTTAATAAAACAAGAAATATGTATTCACTTTTTTTTTAAAAAAAAATTTCACATAAACAAACCGACAATGTAGGCGTTGCCTCCTGTAATTGACGTGGGGTCAAAAAAAAAACATGAAAAATATTTATATGAAAATGGCTGGTACAAATTACTAGACGAATTTCAAACTTCCACCTGTCAATTACTGACATGCCTTTCTCTCTCAAGTGTTGAATTTCCCATTTTCCTTTTTTTAAAAAGGGAAGGAGATAATCTACAAATTCCTGTCTCTTTTTTTTGACAAAAGAAAGTGAATGCCTCATGCCTCGAGTGCTACACATTTATCGACTTTTCTCCTTCCAGCACGTGTGCTCTAGACACACTGCACAAAATTGTTTTTTTTCTGCACTTTCTCTTCTGGGAAAGGCAGGGAGAGATAAAAAGACAAGAGAATATTTCTATAGTCATTTAATGTTTACACAACAAGTAAAAAAAACTATTATTTTTACACAAAACTTTCTATATCCTTCTTATATATAACTTTCCCTGTATTCTGACTTGTGAAAGAGAAAGTCTATAGAAAGTTTTTGTTTTTATATGAAGAATTTAGGAAGCCAAAAAAAAGATAAAAATAATATATATTTAATTATAATTACAGTAGGAGCCTACAGCAAAAAATAACTATGGAATTTACTAAAATAGTTTACTAGAAAAGAGAAAAGTGTACATTTTTTTGCTGGGTATGCAAATTAATAGAGAAAATTTTGCAATTACTTTTGGCTTATGATTATACACACTAGAAAAATATTTTATGTACGAGTATTGTACAGTGGGGGGATGCCCCCTATTTTCCGTAAAGGCTGGAAATATTTTTTGTGGGCAACCATGTAAATTGTAACATTTTGGTCTATACAACCGTTGACATGGTCTCGTGACGGTCGGTCTCTGTTTTGGAGGGTTTGAAATGGAATGTATACATGAAAAGGGAGAGAAAAGTACATGCAATTTTTTCTAAAGTGTTTTTCTCTACCTTCCGTATTATTACTTTGTGTTGTGTGTCTCACCAGGTTTTTTTTTTCAACTACAGTCTCAAACACGCAAACCTAGGGGCGTTCATGGCATTTAGTTGGAGAAAGTCATGTAAAATGCAAAACTGTCAAAATTATTAGTCTCTCTCTCTCTCTCTCTGTTTCTAAATTTAAATATTCTTTTGAAGAATATTTATTTTAAATTACAGATTATATGAAGAAAATTATTTTGAAAATTTTATCCTTCTTGGAATCAATGTTTTTAAACATATTTTTGTTTAAAAGAGAAAGTCGAGATAGTCAAGGATTAAACAAAAAAAAAGTCTGTTTTTCTTTAGTAGAAGATTCTCTGGATTTGAGAGTTTAGACTTGAAACCTGTCAAAAAAAAGAAAGTTGATAAAAATAGAGAAAGTTTACTTTTTTTTGCCCTAGTTTTCCTTTTTTGTCTGACGTACGAAAGTAAAAGGACTAGAGTAAATACAAATAGAAGCGGAGAGTGATTTTCATGAATAAAAAAAACAAATTTTGTATAGAGAAAGAGAGAGAGAGAAAGTCTTCATAAATTGTCAAGATAATAAAAAATAGACAGTCAATGCAATGTTACATATAAAAAGATGAAGATGAAGATGTAGTTGTACTCCACTCAAATATATTGAGAGGGTGAAAGCACAAAAATAATCTCAACTGACTCTTGTCTCAATTTCTCCATTGGCCATTACGTCACCCATCTTAAAATGAATGACACGAAAAAATGGCATTGCTAATTATTATGAAAAACATTTAATTCGCCATTTAAAAATAATTCAACTTGTTGATTACAATTAATCAATTAATCAATCCGGTAGGTAATTCTTGGCTTGTGTGTGTGTGCAGATGGAAGATTTGCCAAAAGAAATTATTTTGTGAATTTATCCTCCGTCCAATAAATTGGATTTAATTCTCCTTTCTAAGCCTTTTGGCTCAATCGTTATCTCTAAAGGAAATCTGAATTGTATTTTACATTTCTCTTGTACTCTTTCTCTCTAAAGGGAAAGAAAATCAAACCAAAAAACTTCTCCAGAATTCTTTCACTTACAATTTTTTGGTTCATTTCTTTGTTGAATTAAATTTCCCCAAAAAAGATTCTAAAAGTCAGAATCAATTGTTAAAAATATTTTTTACAAAGAATTTTATTTAAAAAAAATTGACATTTCTACAATCTTTTTGCCAAAATAAATTTTCCACCAATTCCTATACATTCCTATACAGACCACTGTCATTAAATATTGTGCATTGTGCCCAACTTTCTTTTTTTTTGATAAAATAGTGTAGAAAGGGATATGGAATGCTGTCATCTAGAATAAAGATAAAATTATAAAGGGAAGAATTGAAGGAGACCAACGACTTTCTTTTTATATACAGGGTCCCACATAACCTCTTGCTCCCCCTCTACAGCCTAAACTACAAGCATCAGAAAAAATCCAAAATTGTAG
>JAQIVZ010003743.1:0-12624 GCA_034700945.1 Arrhopalites spinosus
TCTGACCCTTAGAACCTTAGATATACCCATTTGAATATTTGTTTTGGCTCCTAAAAATGACTGGGAATTTGTCCTATTGCAATTTTTACACACGCGCGGCTGCTGACGGCTGACTTGACGCCCATCCAAAGTCAGGCTTTTATTGCTCGGAATTTTAAATGAACCTTTTAGTAAATTGAGTAAGCTTTCGTGATACTGAAATGTGCGTGTCACAATTTATAAAGGGTTTCTAATTTAAAATATTAAAAATGGCTGGCATGACACATGTATAATCTTCATGGTTAATTTTAATTGCAATTAATTAATTTTGTGTGTGAATAAAAAAATGAGAAAGTAGCCAGTTGCTTAAAATTAAATTAACCGATTGTCTTGCTCTCTTAATAATTGAAAATTACAAAGAGAGTAAATGTCATGTAAAAGTGTCATGAGGAGATGACTTGAGGAGAAGGAGACAGGTAAGGAGAAGAATTAAATAATTAATCTTCATTATTTTTATTTTTAACTGTAGGAGTTGGAGTTGGTTTAATAAATGAGTCTAAAATTAAAGGGAGAGAAAGAGAAAGTTCAACTATTTAAATAATCTAATTTGTGATTAATTATCATGTCCATTTACCAGGAAAACTTTTTTTTATCTATTTTGATAGAAATCATGTCAAATTAAATGATGAAGTGTCGGAGTGAGTTAGATGTGGGCAAGTTTTGAAAATTATCAGTGGTCATTTTGAATGTCATTTAATTATTAAAAAGTCAAAGATCAAATGTCATTTTGAGAGTTGGTGAATAAATAAATTTGTAAAAGTAAAGCTCGAGTTTATTGGCTCAATCCGTTTGACAAGTTTAAAATTAAAATAATTTAATAATTACCAAAATATTACTTTAATGAATAATTTTAAATTTTACTCAAATAAGATATTAGATGTAAACTTGTAATGATAATATTTAATTTATAATTTAATAAATAATTAAATTGAAAATTCATCTTGATCCTTCTGTTCTCTCAGGCACTTTTAAAAGCCCGTGGCTCTTTTTCGTGCATGAGTGGCTGTCCACGGTGCCCAAAATCTTGCTTGGCTGCAAAATATCAATTTAATTTATAATTAAATATTATTTAATTGTCAATTTACAAAAATTACATTTATTATTTATTTTAAATTACCGGCTCAAAACTGGCTTCATCTCAACCACTCCTTGGGCCCCTTCCACTGGAACTAGAACAGAAGCTCCAGTGGACATACTAAGGACCATGAAGGCCAGCAAAGTTAACAATAAGAAACCCTAAATTCCAAATCAAATATTTAATTATAAATTAAAAAGTAATATTTTATGTGGCGTGGCACTGAATTTTAAATTATTTAAAATAAAATTGTACCCTTTTAACTTGCATTATTCCCTCTTCAAAATATTTTCAAAAAGATGATCTCAATTTAATTTTGATCTCCTCAAAAAAACTTTTTGAAAGTGAGGAATTCATCGAGACAGGATTTTGTTTAAATAGCTGACCACAACTTGTTTAAAAATAATTTAGGTTTAAAAAATTGAGTTAATTTAATGACACCCTCCATTAATTAGTTTCTACGACTAACTAACACTTATCTAATTTTTTACATAAAGCTGTAAATTCATTTTGTGAACTGGATAAGAGAGCGTGGAGGGATAAGAAAAGTCTGGAAAATTCCACCGGATACAAAAATGAAGGAAAAAAAGAAGACTTTCGTGAATGGAAATGATTATCATTGATTTTAGTTAATTAATTTTTAACTGGCTTCCATTTATTTACTTGCAATTTCCATTCACAAGAATTCCAATTTGTCATCTCCCTATCTCAGGTCATTTAAAGTTAATGAGAAATACAACTTTTATTTATTTTTATCTTGTTTTTTCTTTTAATTTTATCTTCCTAAACAAAATAAAAATGTTTATTTTTTCTTAAAAAATCGATTTTCATACGAAACATAATAATAATAAAATTTTACAGAACATAATTGTCATGTTATGTAACTAATTATTAGTTAATTAGAAAAATGTTGAATTGGGAAATAATTTCCCATTATTTATTATTAATTCCCGAATTATTCGCATGAATTTAATTTGATGCAAAAAAAAAATTCACTGTAAATATTTTTTAATTTTAAATTATTATTATCATTTTACAAGAAAATGTTCACAACGAAGCAACAAAAAGTATACTTAATATTTCAGAGAGAGAGAATTGATGGTTGAAAATAATTTTACAAAAATTAAATGGACAACAATTAAATGGACAACAATAATTGTTGTATTGTTTAATAATTGTTTAATTATTAAACAATTTGCAAGTTGACAACTAATAATATTGGTCATACAGTAGTCATTAAATTATGACTCATAATATTGTAGTAAAAATAATTTGTAGTGTAAATTGTTAATTAAGTTTTCATTCATGTTTCCTCATGGAATTCCCCATTTCATGACATGAAAGATATGAAAATAATTGTGGTATATCACACGCAAATATTTAACATTTATTTTAACAGTGTTTAATATTCACATTCATCCATCATGTAAATTTCTCCATGGACAAAACGGCCACAACAATTTTATCTTGACCCCAACAACTTTTATTTTCTCTTCCAGTTAAATCTATTTACAAAAAAAACAAGATTATTTTTAAATGAACAATGATTGTATAAATTTTGGAAATGTTTCCAATGATAATCCTAAGGGGATGGGAAACATTGCCCAAAATGTTTCCTTTCCGAGAAATGTTTCCCTCATTTTCTCATTCTGCCCGACACGTGTGTCCTTTAATTCTGTCCATTATGAAATGCACTCAATCAAATTTTTCGTGATAAGATGATGATAAAATGATGAATCCTAATTAGAAATTACTTTTTTCAACAATTATATTTTTAATCTTTCCATTAACTAAATTGTCTCCACTCCCAATTGTCACCTCCTACAAATCTCAATCAAAATGCAAAAAAGTTTCATTACTTTGGCTCTATTAATTGTGCAATTTTTTTGCATTATTTCGGCCCATCAAAATGGTACACAGTTAATTTTTTAATTTAAATTCAATTAATTCTAATTTAATTGTGAGACTGTACAGAATTTAAAAATGGCGCTCGAGTTCCTTGGCTCCCTCAACTGCCCTCTGAGTACCAAATAAATTTGACTACTGTTCATGCTAATTATGCTTATGGCAATGGAACGATTGAATAGTAATTAGTACAACAATTAAATGTAATTTAAAATATTCACATTGTGAATTTCACACGTAAAATTTAATAGTCAAGGATATCTCCAGGGACTGGATGAACTGGAGCATGATTTAAGTTACAATTGCCTCTCCAATGATTTTCAACTTGTCATGAAACTGTCTCAATTGACAGCCCAAGTGGAGGTCAACGTCTTGACACTTGACTATACTTTCGGTAAGTAAAACTGTTCATATTTCACTTGACCTCAATTGACCTCTAATTAAATTATACTAATTTTTTGTGTAGTAAGTCACGCTGTCGTAAATGGAACAATAATTTACCAATTCAATTGTACCGAAGAGTGTACTTTTATCCTCAAAGGACAACTACAAGTTGACCCCGTGACCCAGAAATTGAGTCTCAAGCAACCTACGTTTGAACCAAGTGGATTGGAGGTGTTCACAAATGTTGTTGATGCAACCGCCATTATTGGGGGCGTGGTAGAGGACCCATTGGACGCCATGAAAACATTGGAAGTGGGAATCCTCCTTGTTTTTGCTAATAATCTCATCTCTATTCTTCCATATTGGATTTCCTTGGCTTTCCCTGCCATTCACCAATATGTTGACCTTCTTTTACAGGTAAATGTTTGCAAAAATAATTTACCGTTTTTTTGCAATTAATTTCAATCATTTTTCTAGGATTTCACTTTGGACCAATTCATTTCAATTGTAGGAGGAAATTGTTAAAATTGGGTCATTTTAATCGATTAAATTAATTTGGATTGAGTTAATTTAAAGTATGATTAATCACAACATTTATCATGTGACAATTTAAAAAAATATTAATCCCATTTAAAATCATTTAAAATTCAATAATAAAATCAGGCAAACAATTAAATTAATCTGTACCGTCATTTATCAAAACTGTCATCCCATTCCAGATAGATAAAATAAATTACGCATTTAGATTCTCATTTAAAAAATTATTTAGATCAAAATTCACAAATGCACATTCAGTCACTCTTCACAATTCTGCAGTTAACTTTCTCTGCTGTGAATTTTAATTACCTAAAAGTCCCTTTGACTTTGTGTTCTTGCAAAATCGAAATTAAAATTATTTTGCCGCATTTTTTAAATAATGAAGTTGATTACATTCGTGGCCCTCATTTCCTTGACCCAAGGAAATTTACTGGGATTACCAAAAGCAGACTACAATGGGATGCTACATATTCGGGATGGATTAGACTTGACATGGGACGTTTTTGAGGCCAATGCGACGGTCAAATTTCAAGTGACATGTCAATGCACGGGATGGGTGGGCATTGGCCTTAATAATGATGGGTTCATTGTCCCTGCGGACATTGTCATGGGTGGTGTAGGCGAAAATGGCCCCTACTTTTTGGTACTAATTCGACCTTACACGATATTCTCAAAATTTTGAAAATTATTTTCAAAAAAGTATTTAAAATTCCAGGACAGATGGGCCGTCGAAGTAGGCAAGCCAAATATTGACAAGTCACAGGATTGGTTCCTTTTGAACGCATCAGAAGAGGCGGGAATCACAAAACTTGAATTTTATAGAGCAATTGATACTGGTGACTCCGAAGAAGATTTAGCCATAACGGTATTTATAAAAATGACAAAATTAATTTTAATTGTGATTGCAATTAATTATTATGATTTAAACAGGATCAAACAGTGTACATCGTCTGGGCTGTGGGAGTTGATGATTTTATTGCGGAAAATGTTTTTGATACTCCTTATCATGGACCACGAAATCGCGGGAATGTTTCAACTCAAATTCTTCGCTCAAGATTAATTTAAAAACTAAATTATTTCAATTTTTGTTTAAATTAAACACAATTTTTTTACACGTGACAAAGACAAAATAAAATTTTATTTCTCCCTGACTGAATATTTCAAAATCATCATTTAAAATTAGAATTTCATTAAAATTATCCGGGATTGCCACAGGTGGGAACACAAGCTGGGGCAGTACATCGACAAATTAGTGGAGAAACACAAGCGGGAAGACACGTGGTCGCACAGTTGGCGGGACATACAACTGGTGACCGGGTCGTTGTTGTTGTAGTGGTCGTGACAGCTGGACAGGTGATAAAAAGACCCCAGTAGATACAGCCATTTCCTACAGGAATTGTCGGGCGGTTGGGTTGAATTTTGACCTTTAATAATAATTAAAATTAATTTAAATAATAATTATTTTTCAATTTAAACTTACTCCAGCAACTGAGCCAATTAAGAGGAAACAGGTGAGAAGGAGTGGGAGCGTCAACTTGTCCACCATTTCAAGTTTTGATGGCCATCACGACTACTTTCAATCTTATTTATCCTTTAATTTATAATTAGTATTTTTCTATTTTCAATTATTGGGGATTTTTTATTCATGACCAATCATCCTCAAATTTCCTCTACTTCCGGTCCAATTTTCAGTCACAACAATGACTTGAATGACCCACTAAATTGATTGATTGAATTAATTCCGGTATTTCATCTAATCAATTAAATGACTTTGCATAATTTTGCGCATTGTTGCAAAAAAAAAGACTTTGAACTTGAATGAATAAAACTTTGAATATAAATTTTGCACGTGGGAATAATAGAAATTAATTTTTTAAATTGAATTACCATTAAATTATTTTTCAAAATATTAAAATGGCGTTTATTACGCAATTTTGCAAATTATATGCAGCCCATTTAGACTTGCTTGTAATTTTGAAATGCAAAAAAATGTGAGAAAAACGTTAAAGTTGATAGAAAATAATAAATTGAAAATATTTATTCATTTAAAAAATTAAATTATTTAATAAATTACTCCCAACATTAAACTTAATTATTATTAATTTAATTTACTAGAGAAAAAGATTTAGCACTTGTTTTTTTTAATAGTACATGGTCATCATCCTAACCAATTTAATTGCTTTGAACTACCAATCAAATGCGAGTATACAATTTACCAATCATGTTTATTATTGACCTCACATATGATGTGACCTTGACCCAGACCACCAGGCGACTCTTTTGGCCATTTGTGATTCGTGCTCCTTATTTTCTTCCTCCACGTCAAATTCTCCTTTGGTCACTTGCACGACCCAAATGGCCAAAACGATGACCCCAGTCCGAAAAATCCCAACGAGGATGGTACCTAATTTAAATTATGTTTTTGAAAAAATTTAGCTTACTATTAATTAATTTAAATTAAATGTTAATAATTATTTGCAAATTTTAATGGTACCATTCACGGCGGCCATTATTGTGTACAAAATGACACACAAAATTGCATGCAAAGTCCATAACGTCAGGTTACACGGTATCCTCTGAAATAGAGTAAAAAATTTAATTCAATAATTAAATTTTAATTAAAATTAATTAATTTAATTATACCCTCAAAGACCCCCAGAACAGGATAAATCCCATTAAAATCCCCGGTATAATTGCACCTCCGAGAATCACAAAATTACGAACTGAAAATGAATTAAATCATTTAATTAATTATTAATAATTAATGGTTAGTAATTATTACTAACAATAAAACATTAGAATAATTAACTTTTAATTATTTAAATTAAATTGTCATTAAAATAGTAAATTCTCACGGGGATACTCGTTCTCATCATTCGGGTTTAGCTTTTGCTTGAATTGAATGTAGCCATAAATGAACCACCCTAATCCCAATATGAACCACATCTAAAATAAAACAAAAAATCAAGTTAATTAACCAAAATAATTAACTAATATTTAATTCAACAATTAAATTCCTTACAGTTTGCAGTACAGCAATAATCATGGTCCAATGTGAAATTAAACAACAGCAAATCTTTCTCTCTTTTCTTGGTTCCTCCATATTCATCACAATTCCCAAAATATCACAGCCACAGACAGAGAGAGAGAGAGAGAGAGGAAAAATCTCCTCCCTAATTAATCTACAATTAAATTTTTAATTGATGAGTACCTTGTCAAAAATCACAACCCTGCAAAAACAGACACTCATTCTGTCTCATGGAAGAGACAAGAATGAGAAAAACAAAATCTCAGACCCGACAATTCGGATGCACTCGTCTCACCCAAAGATGACCGGGGAGTGGATCGATCGACTTCCGGAAGTTGAGTGCATCCTTGAGATTACAACAAAAAAAAACCTTGCCAAATATTTTTTTTTCTTCCAAGTTTTCGTTTACGTCAACATGCATTTAATTGTATTTTATTATTTAGAAACATGACTCCTCTCCAGATTTCTCACTTTTGTTTGAATAATTTAGTACAAGACCAACAATTCTCCAGAGATGCGAAAATGTATTGTGCAAAAAAAGAAAATCCCAAAATTCGCAAAACAACTTTTTTTACCTCTGCCTATTTGGCATGGGCTTCATGAGCAATTTTATTACTTGAAAATATTACAACAATTTGGCGATATATTGGTGTACATATAGTACAAACATGATTATTTTTTTGTGTACAAAACTAAATTAGTACTCTAATTATTTACAAAGACACTTTGAAGATAATGTTTGAATGTAAAAAAACTTTGTTTTTTTTGTATAGAATCAGATTATCAGACGTAAGGATTAAAAAAGATAAAATCTTAAAAATATGGCAAACAATAACAATTTTAACAATTATAAAGGTACATTTTATAATTAATATTGAAAAAAGCATGTTAAATTCCTCATTTCATATAATAAATAATAAATATTATATAGGCTAACTAAAAGATATTTAATATAGAAAAAAATAATTTATTAATTTAATAATAATTCCATTGATTTGGTGGCTCATTCATTGGAGGTTGACTAAGACCAAATGGATTTTCAAAAGGATTATTTTGTGGGTAGTGATGTTGTTGTTGTTGTTGTACAAAGGGATTGACATTATTTTGTTGGGGATAGCCAATTTGAAATCCATCGTATCCTCCTTCTCGTACAGGGGTGGGAATTTGGTTTTGAAATCTCCCCATTTGTTGTTGTTGTCTATCCAATTCAAACTGCCTTTCTCTTTCCATTCTTTCCCTTTCTTGATTTTGTTGTCTATTTCTTTGTTGTTGTCTTTGTCTCTCTTGTTTTTGTTGCTTTTTTCGCTTTTGTTCCCTTTGCTTCTCTTTTCGATCTCGTTCTATTTTTTCTCTTCTTTCTTTCTCAATTTGTTCCCGTCTCTCCCTTTCAACTTGTTCACGTCTGTTTCGCTCCATTTGCTCCTGTTGTCGAACATTTTGATTTTCTTCTACTCGATTCCTTTTCCAGGCTGGCTCAAAATTTCCTCTATTTGTATTTCGAGGGGGTGAGTGACGGTGTGGAGCTCTAATTCAAATAATAATATTATTATTGTTATAATTATAATATTTAATTGTACGTAAATATTAATTAAAATATTGTTAAGTATTATTGTCTCACCTTTTTGACCATTGATTCGAACTATCATGACCATGACCTCGTCTTGGACGGAAATTATTTTGAAAACGTTTGGGTGATGCTGGTCTGTTCTGGGTTTGACCTCTGGGTTCAATTTTTGAACGGTATGCTGTGGGCTCTTTAGGGGATGGAGGTAGTATGTAAGGATCGATATAAAAGGGTGGAGATTGTGGTTCTGTGTTACAAGAAATCCATTTATTTGCCAAAGGGAGACAGTCTATATCCATTGCATACTTTGTGGTGCTCTCATGACTGTAAAAATAATGTATATTCATATATTATTGTTGTTGTTATTTAATTAATGATAATAAATATTTAATTTTTGATATGGTATTTTTAACTCACAGTCTATCTGAATATTCACTGAGGAGGATGGGCTCAATAAGTTTTTTCCATTCCCGCATCCACTCTGGATTATAGTCGTGCCGGTCAGCAACAAAAACCCCGTGTTGCTCACTAATTTCTGTATGTCTCCTGTCCCAAAATGTTGTCCAGGCATCTGTGTACGAGGAATGATCCTCTGGTTTTTGGTCCATGAAACGAAGACGACGAAGAGCATAGGCCTGTTTTAATCTGTTTTGAAAATAACAGTAATTATTAAATATTATTCATGTTATTAAATTAATTGTACTTTCATTTTACATATACTACATCAAATTTAATATGTACCGTTTCCGGTCATCTTCTTTAAGTTTCCAGCGTGCTTCCATCTCAAAGCTCCATTGGCCAACCGTCTCCAATTTATATTTTTCAGCCTCAATAGTCGTTGGCTTTGATTTACTAGGATGAGGAAGTTTAGGAGGTTTGACGAATTTTAAGGCTGTGAAAAAATAATCATCATACATATAATTTTGAGTACTTACTATTAATAAATATTCTATTAAAATTTTAAGTATGTTATATTTGAGTACTTACAAGCTTCTAACATTCTCGCACGATGTTGATAACTAGTTATGTGTTCTTTTAATTGTTCAGGACCCCGTAGTGAAATGTCAGGAGCATCATCACCAGTCTCCTTACAAATGTTACAAGTTACCTATAAAAAAATAGAACAAGATTTTATATTGAATACTCAATATTTATAATTAATATAATTATTCGATTAATTAAATATTGTTTTTAAAAATAGTGTTCAGAATGACATACCACAAAACTTGATCGATCGTACAAGGTACCACGTACAGCGTTGAAAACGTACTTGAAACAATTTACATCAGCCAACAATTCATCATATTTATTTCTTCCCGTCACCTCTTCTCTTCCAGTTCCTCCAATACGAATTTGTGCTTTTAGTAGAGCTGCACCCTGTAAAAACATGATAATTTTTATGTATTAGTAATTAATTAAAAATGATGATTTGTAAAAATATTTTTAATTTTGATTATCTTACAAAATGATCATTTTCCCCTGAAAATCTAATTGCGGGAGGATCGGAGGAACAAGTTGAGGCAGAATCAAGTTCATCCTCATTGACAGGTGAACTAGAACGATCTCGAAATTCTGTAATTGGTTCTATCATTTCATCCAGTGACGCGATGTAGAGATCTTCCTCTTCATTTTCTGGGATGACTGCGTATGTCTGAATATAAGGCTCCTTGGAGTTGGCATTAAACCATTCATATATTCTGGCATCAAGAGCCTCCACTGACCCCTCTTCATCTTCATTTAATGGACCACAGACAGTGAATCTCAAATTTTCCATTTGTTGTCTACAATATGTACTTGATCTTGTATCATCTTTCGGGTCGCCTTGAGCTTCTTCAGAAGGACAGAACATGGGATCGTCATCCAACTCATTAGTATAATTGTTGACTTCATTATTAGAATTAAAGTCTATCTTTCTATCATTATTTAAATGTCCTGCATTATTCCAGTCTGTAAAATCATAGTTTCTTTGATCTCTACCCCCCTCCCCAAGCATTTCTATATCTTTATCATCAACTTTAAAACACATTGGAATAATATCCTTTGGTCTTTCTTGTGGTCTTGAAGGTTGAATAATTTTCTCGGGAGGTTTTACTTCTGGAGTCACAGGTAAATCAGTCTTGACGGGTTCAGAAATATTGACAACCGGAGGTTCCTTTTTCTTTTTGATATTCACTTTAGGTGCAGAAAATGGTAAGGGTATTAGAGATAAAATTCTTGGTACTTTTTCTGTAGTGTTTCTTGACCGGTCAGCCTCAACTTTTTTCATAATCTCTCTAATTTTTTTCATCTTTTTCTCTTGCAAATAATCCTCCAATGATTTATTTTGAATATCATAAACATTGGATTTAGATGGATTATTATTTTCTTCCCTTTGCTTCTTTGATGACTCATCCTTGTGACGATGACGATCCTTATCCCGATCACGATAATGACTATTCTTCTGCTTTTTCTGTTGTTGTTGTTCTTGTTGTTGTTTCTTTAGGAAAGATCGATAAATTTTATCACCTTTTTTCCAATGACAATCCCTTTGCTTTTTAATATCTATCAATATTATTTTTAACTTTTTTAACTTGTATTTTTTACGATAGTGATCATAAGTCAAACCTCCCAAAGTCTTTTTAGAGTGACTGTTGTAACTATCACGACAATCTTTAGTTGACTTTTTTTTACTACTACTTTGATGATGATCATCATGATGAGTTTTCTTTTTCTTTTTTTCTTTTGAATGATGATTTTTTTTGTGATCGTTGTTGTTGTTGTTACTCACTTTGTTGTGCTTTGAGGTAGAAGCAGATTGTTCATCATGATTATTATGTTTCACTTCACTTTTGACAATTGCTTCAGTTTTTAATTTTTTTATTTTCTCTACTGATTTTGGAGGAGATTTTGCCTTTGGTTTTATACTAATATCAGAAGATGATGAGGAGAGTTGAATTGTTGTTATTTTTTTCTTTTTGACAGGAATAATTTCAATTTCATCATCATCATCGTCCCTGTCCTTTTCTACTTTTTCACTTTGATGGTGACTGGAAGAGTCGTCGTCTTGTGCCAAATCCCCCAATGATGAAAATAATAATTGTTTGAATTCTTCAACCCCATCGTCACTTGACAGCATTTGACGAATAAACCCTGGAGCAAAGTCGTTTGAAAACTGTTCTTCCATGTACGATATCAAATCTTCTGTCTCCATACTCTCAAGTTTCTTTAACACGTCCATGATGTCACAGAGAGTCTATCATAATCAAAATAAAGTTAAATTTCACAACAACATTAGTATCTCTATTAAAAATTAATATTACCAATTTAGTTACCTGATAATTACAGTCTACACAAAATAAATATTTAACTTATTGCTCATGAAACAGTCTTGAAAAAGATCTAATGGAAATGTCAGACCAAACCTGTGAATATGAAACATGACAAATTTAATTTTTACGTCATAATATTCTTGTCTATCCAACTGTCAATTTTGTAAAGAACAATGTGCAACTTAAATTGAAAGTTAATTTGTTTCAAGAATGTCAATTTATTTTTAAAAAAATATTATTTTACCTTGTCTAGTCGCTGTAGATTAAACTTTCTCCAGCTTGTTCTTGTCCTAAAACGGTTCAAAATTATGTGTAGACATGAACCAACATGTTGTACACTTGATCATTTTGGTATCATCATGGACAAAAACAAAATAGGTACATACAATTAAGTTTTAATTAACGAGAGAGAGAGAGGAAAAAAACGAAAACTCAAAGTTTTTTTTTGTTTCAAATTTTCGTCCCGCAAGGAGATCAAGAAGAAAAAAAAACATGCAGTGAGGCCAGGTCCGCCTCGAAGCGATGCACAAAGCAACAAAGTTAATTAACATCATTAGGTTGGGATTAACTGCACAATAGTATAATTACGTAAAATTACAAGTCATATAAGAGCCTCCACGTTCGCTGTAATGAGCGTGGGTGGAATTTACAGGCATGAAGTACTTACAGGGCCGATTCCACCAATGGGCCTAAGTGTGCCACCGCCAAGGGCCTCAAGATTTTTGGGGCCTCAAAATTTTAGAAAAAGTAATTAACGTCGAGACAGAAAGGCCTACAAAAGTTA
>JAQIVZ010003744.1:0-12623 GCA_034700945.1 Arrhopalites spinosus
TCTTTGAAAATGTGTAGGGACTGAAACCACAAAAATGGCCGAAATTTGCAAATTGACCGAAAACGAGAATTGTTTTGGCACTCAACATTATTTAAAGTTTCAAATTAATTTAATTAAAGTTAATTGACACTAAATACATATCCCCCCCCGATATGTACGTTCTAATAAATCATACAAACTCAAGGAATTTTGCGTAGAAAATCACTTTCTTACTGATAATTTCTACTGTACTGTAAAATGAATATTGTATGTATTAATTGTAATTAACCACTCCAGTTGGATTTTAGTTGGAGAAGAATCTTAATATGTGAGGAGAGGAACCTCCACTTATTGTTTATTTGAGACATGGCCGTCAAAACTAAAATGGAGGAGAAAGATACAGGTAAATAGTAATTATGGAGTCTAGGCCCACAATTATTATGGACGCTGACTAGGGAGTAAAACACAGGCTGGTTGTACAGTGGAGCAACTGGAGTATGGAGACTGAGCCTGTCCCAAACATGAAATTTTCGTCTCTTGCTTGATTTGGAATTCACGTACGGATTTACAATTAAAATTAAATGACATGAATAGGTACATAGAGAATAAGCAGTACGCATACTTGACGAGGGAAATTCAACTGGAAACTTGTTTGAGGATTCTCAAAATTGTCAAAACAATTTTTGGACAGGCTTTAATGCCACTGTGATTGCTGGTGGGAGACTATTATTTTCATTGAGGACAAGACAGGAATTGTCTAACCCAACGCATCATTTTTTAGTAGCCAGTCCCCAGTTCCACTCGAATTTCCCACCCTCCATCCAATTCTTCAAAGCCCACTCCAGGCATCTACTCCAAATCCCAAGCTCATCTCGTCTCAAGAATTAATCCAACACAAATTTGTGTTTGATTAATTCCCCGCCCAATTTCTTACACTCTTAAGAGTGTCTAATAATTACACCGATTACGTACAAAGTTTCGTAAAGGCTATTTTCAATAGTTGAGGTAGTGTCCTTTTGAGATTTGTAAAAAAATGGAGGGACCGTAAAAAATGAGGAGAATTAAAGGTAATTAACGGAGTCGGGGAACAAAATAAATTCAACTTGGAAACCATGCAAGTTCAAAGCTGGCCTCAAACAGGATGAGCGATGGCTCAGAGTTGGTGAAAATTTGGTGAATATTGTTAGAGCTAATTTTGACTTGCAACATTAAAACTAAACCCTGACCCAACATTGTCTTCACCCGAACTTGAAGGACTGTCTCATTTTCTCCACCGAACGCGGTTCGCGAGAATTGGAAGATTTTGCACCCCCTATTTCGTGAGAAACATTTTATGTCTCGTCATTTTGTACTCATCCAAGCCATTTCATTTTTTTCCTTCAGTTTCATTTCATTTTGAGTACTTTTTTCATTATTTCATTTCACAAGGAGCAGCCCCTCGTGGCTTGTTTGGCAACCGTCGCGGTCATTGTGGCCGTCCTAAATTATGTCGTCATTTTCAATCATATTTTACCTTGAAATCGTGAATCCTGCTCACTCAACTTAAAAATTTAATTCTAGTTAGTGACCCTTCTTGACTAGAGTGACGAATTGAAAAATAAAATACCTGACGACCAGCTCGAATGAAATTGGCGGGTAGCTCTGAATTCTGAAACGGTTGGCATTAAAGAAAGTGGTGAGGTTCCATGCCGACATTGGGAATCAAAAATGGCGGATTTTGACTAACGGACAGAGTGTCTTCATTTTTTATACCAATCAAGTGATCAGCTTACTAATTGCGCGCATTCGAAACTTTTCTTGTAATAATTGGCCTATATAAAAATAATATAAATTGTTATGGCTGGTGTAATGTAATTACCATTTACTAAATGGCTTTGTCATTTTAAAATTATTATTAATTTTCTTTTCAAATGAACTGATTTTATTAAACATTTTATTCTTTTTAGCTGTAGATATTTTATCTAAGATAAATTTACTTTTATTTATAATTTCTCAATAATTACATTTTTTATTTAGTTTTTTCTATCAGTATCGTAATTTACGACAAAGTAAATTAAAAAGAATTATTTGTAGTTCCATGTGGGCATGTTTCAAGAAGCAAAAGAAGCCGCGGGAGATTTGTTATTCCCGCCTTTATAATGTAATCCATCAAATTCAAATTAAAAGCTATTTAAAGTTCCTCATAACCATCATCGTCCATTCTCCTCCTCATGGGACCCCAATGTGATCCTGACCCCTCCCGGCGGGAATGATCCCGCCGTGTACTTTCACCTTGAAGTTGACGACCTATAAAATCATCAAAAATTTAAACTTTCCCTCCAAAAAGTGTGACAAAATTTTTTACCCCAACGTCTCCTCTGGGGCGCCATTTCCTCTTCCTCTAACTCCGACTCATATGAATAATTTGGCGGTATTTTTGAACTGGACCAACTAGAAGAATGCCCCTCCTCCTTTTTATGTCTCTTTTTATTTTCTACCATACGCCACATTTTTTGTACAAATTGAGTCTCCTCCTGTAACATTTTTTGCGCTTGCCAATACTTTTGTTGTGCTAATTGTTGTTCCCGCTCAATTTCTCTCATCACGTGGTCCTTCTCTTTCAAATTTTGCGCGGACGACACAAATGCTTGAATTTGATCAAATAAACCTGATCCCTTATGAACACTTTCATTTTGATTTTGATTCCCTACAATCGCAACTTGTTGACCTGCCTTGACCTCTGTACTGTGACATTCATAGATGGCAGCAATAGCCTCCGAATTTTCAATTTGATCCGACACAAATTGATCTTCACTCCGGAGTGGTATGGAAACTGGCGTTGATTGTGGGTCACTGACCTTCACAAGTTGACTTTGAGTATCACTATTTTCAATAGTGACCTCAGTGACACTTGTTGTGACTGAGGTCACAGTTGTAGTAGAAATTTCGGGTGTTGAATTGACCTCAGATTTAGTTTGACAATTTCGAACAAATTCAAGTAAAATTTGTTTTTCTTTTTCAAGTCGAATTTCATCATGAACTAACATTAAATGTTTTTTCTTTAATTTTTCATCTTCAATTTCATTTTGCCGCGTTGTGGCATTAATGGCCGCCAAACATTTTTCATATTTTAGCCAATCTTGAACCGCTTTTGCCTCCTTCTCTTTTAAACGCTTGTCCCACCATTCACAATGAGCCAATTGTTGTTGACATTTTTTTTGTTGAACAGCCACGTGACTTAATTTCCGCTCAGCTGTGGCTTCCATTTGAGTCATGTTTTGCGCAATTGATTTTTTTTCTTGTTCAAATTGTTGGCGCTCTAATTCCAATTGTGCTTGCTGTAAAGAATTATCTTCTTTTTCGCGCTCAACTTTATCTCGCCAATTTTGATGGAGGAGTGCCCCAACATTTTGATTTTGATTGCGCATTCGCATACAATTATTTCGAAAATTGTTTCGGCGCAAAATGAAATTATTCCGCGGTATTTGTTGAAGTCGATTGTTGAGATTGTTATTTATGAAGCGGACATTTTGATTGGCTCTTTGTAGTCGACCAGCAACATGGAGGCGACGATAAAGTTCTCGCCTTTCAGTTCTTCTCATTGGTGGCGGTTCTTCCGTGTCACGGGGAGCCCATCTTGTGTGTGGACGTTGAGATACTTGTGGACTGTTTTGAAATTGGCGCACTCGCCGGGTCAATTGTGGACTTTCTCTTTCTCTATGAGTTTTGATCATGGTCCTTGAAGGGCTTTCTTCTATTGGCGGGGTTCGAGCGTGAGACGAATGTGAACTTTGGAATTGGTGGGATGTGTCTGGTCTTGTGAGGGCTTGCGCGGGCTCAATGTTTTCAGTGTCGCTTGATTTAGCATTGTCTTCCGCATTTTGTTCGGGTTCATGCTCAGAATCGGATGATGAATCAGATGAGTCGGATTCGGATGATGAGTCTGAGTCACTGGAGGATGATTCTTCACTGGAGGAAGATGAAGAAGATGAACTTTCTTGTTCTGTTTGATTCTCCATTTTGTTTCTGTTTTTTCAAATTTAATTGTGGTTAATTTTGTCAATTTAATACAAAATTTGATCTTGTTTCTATTTTACATTAAAAAAATTCAGAATTTATTTAAAAATGGAGACTGAGAATTAATAAAAAAAACTTAATTATAAAAATGAATTAAAAATTAACTGAATGTTTAGAAAAAAAACTAGATGAATTTTTTGTTGGTCTTTACAATGTTTCTAGTTAAAATGGAGACATAGAAAGAAGTAGAAAATTAATTTTTGTGTAAATTTAACACACGAAAAAATTACAAAAAACCTGGAGGCCTCATCACTCACGTGGGTGGGATGGTTTGGCTGTCAAAACTGACAAGAAAATTGTGGAAAAGACAGCCAATCAAGCGTTGAAAGTTGAACAAAAAACTTGTATTAATTTTTAATGTTAGAAATAATTTTTAAACGTGTTTAAATAATATTATAGTGCACAGTGTGCCCTATAGAGTGCAAATGACTTAAAAGTGACGAGGAGTAGAAAATAGTTGTCAATTTTTTGATTGTATGATTTTATGACTTTTTTTGCACTTGATAATTTTAGCATTTCATTTTAAGATAAAAGAATTTTTATCTGGGATACTATACAGATGTAAAATAGCCAACAATAAATTATCTGGTCATAAATAACTTTTAAATCTTGTCCTCAATTAGCTAAAAACATTATTCACAAATACAGGTAGTGTCAGTTGAAAATTTGTTCATTAAAAAATTTAAACATTTTGCCAGTCCCTGACTCGACCTTGACCATGTCAAAATCTGGATTGTATTCCATTGCCGATGAAGATGACGAAGCTGACCAAATTGGTAGTGGCCCACAAGCAAACTTAGAATTTTTCAAAAAACTAGAGGAATCCCAACAAGAAATTGATCAAGTGGGAGGAATAATGAGAAGTAACATTCAAAAAGTTTTAGAACGAGAGGTCAATTTATCCTATTTGGAAGATCGATCAATAGCACTGGAATATGACGCCCAAGAATTTGAACAAGTGGCGGCAAGACTACGACGAAAAGTTTGGTGGCGGAATGTCAAAATGTTAATTATTTTGGGTGTCATTGCTCTAATTATTCTCATCATTATTGCCATCTGGATTTCAACGAGTATCAGTGACCCCACCAATGGCTAATATTTTGATTTAAATACCATTTTAAAAATTAAACTCACCTTTAAAATTTATGAAATTCACAGTTAAATATTATTTATGTTGAGAGTCTTGATTATCTTGATTAAAATTATATTGTACAATGTTGGCCATTTGACAAAGACACTTAAATATTTATGAAATTAAGTTAGAATGTATTTCATAAAATTAGATAAAAAGTTAAACTGTTTTCGTAAAACTTGGCTGACCTCTTCTATGGGGTCAATTTCAGACAAGACTGTTGTCAATGTAGGGCGTGACCAGAGGAAGTGATGGATGTGAAACAATTTAGTCAGTTTACGTTCATCGGACAGAAAAAACGTTAGGTTTCACATGCCATAATAATTAATTTAAAATAAAATTTTTACCTACCATTTTTTAACCACCACACCCATAATTGGTTAATTTAGAAACCTTCAAATGTGCCGTAAAAAAAACACAAAAAAAATTACAGTACTTACTTGCTGAGTTAATTACAAAACTGTTTGATAGGGGCAACGTAGCACATGCCCAATGTGCTCGTTTTATGACCATCGGGGAGAGTTTACCACATGATTTTTTTGTCATCTTGATATTACAAAACTACAACCCAATTATGGCTAAATTCTTAATTTTATGACAATTGTGCCAGATCTCACTCTTCTCTGGCTAATAGGCAAGAGACAAAGCAATAATTCGATGAACAACAAAGTCCACAAAATTGAGAGTCGAGTCTCTTTCCAAAACATGAAAACTTCCAACTTTAACCCCCAAAGATGGCACTGCATTCAAACTGACTCTAAAATCTTCCCGCGCTTCCATCTGAGCAAATTGAAGACTCCTAACTTTGATTTCCCGCTTCAAATTGACCATCATTTGAGGGATTTGGAAGGCCGAGTCAAAAATCAAATTCCATCCAAAAGTTGCTTCTCCCGCCAAAATAATGAAAAAAGTGGCCAACAT
Organism: Arrhopalites spinosus; assembly: GCA_034700945.1. Lineage (NCBI taxonomy): Eukaryota > Metazoa > Arthropoda > Collembola > Symphypleona > Arrhopalitidae > Arrhopalites > Arrhopalites spinosus. The sequence goes on from JAQIVZ010003744.1 coordinate 6,089, forward strand.
TGGATTCATGTGAATCATTTGAATCCCAATGAAACCCCCCACGATGGCTATCGTCAGTATAATTATTTTTGATGTAAATATTATTGTTGAATAGCTTTGATTAAATAAAATTAAATAAAGTTGTAAATGTCTTGTATGGTCTTTTGCATCCAATAGGCGGCGGGCTAGGCGGAGCTCTTCATTTCTATGTTTAAAATAATTAATTATTTAAAAGTTTATTCTAAATTAAAAAAATATATTATACCTGAGATTAATTTCTTCATCATAAAATAATTGATTACACAAAAGTGTAAAATTAATTAAAAAATAACCAACGTATTGACACAATCCTAAATTCCATAGCCACATTAGAGAGTCTAAACTCAGCGCCAGGAAATAGACAGAAATTTTGGCGGGAGCGGAAACTAATGAAAGGGCGGAGATTGTAAGCACGGGATTGGTTGGATCAATAATGTACAGTACAGGAATTAATGTACAGAGGGGGTATATTATAAATGTAAAATAACACATAAATATTTCTCGCAAGGATTTCTTGGCGGGTTTTCCCATATCGGCGGCAATTTGATTTTCTAAATTCCATAAAAAAGAAAATTAATTTTACTGAGGGAAAGATTCGACAATGTTTCCAATGTTGAGAGAACGGGAAAGATTGCCGGATCTTTCCTGGTTAATTTTGAAAATGTTTTTTTTAATTGACTTTCAGGTCAAACTTACTTTGATGAATGAAAGCAAATTCATTGGCCAATTTGACATGTAAATCAGACCAAAGGTCAAAAGCACAGCGGATGTTGAGATTGGTCACGACTCCATTGACAAGAAGGAAAGCGATGCAGGCCAAATGGAAATAATTATTTCGACTTGTCTTTACAATTAAACAAAAATTAATTGACCGAATCAAAATAAAAATAGTGTGACCCCATCCTATTAATTGCCACAACCGAAATGGTAGTACTCTTCCCCAACTTGTTTCCCGGGTCATCTGACCTGTGCCCAAGTCAAAGGAGACGGGGTACATTTTTAAATAATTAAAGAAGAATTTAAATGCTCGGAAATTTAATCTTAAATCTTTTGTTGTCAACATTTTTTCCAATTTTTTTCCGAATTTTTGTGGGTTTAGTCATGAAATAAAATTGAGGATTCTTTTGCCTATGAAATGGGTATGATTAGAGTAACATCATCAGACTAAGAATAATTTCTGTTTGGCAATTTTATTTGTCTCTTTAATGAGACCAATCATAATTTATTGTGAAATTGTTTTGATGACGTCACTAAAGTTGGGTAAGTACACTTTTCGAATAGCTGTAATTTCTGTAATTAAAGTTTATTTGAGGGCCATTTACTAAATTCAATTATTTTATTTATTTAGTTTAAAACAACACAATTAAATTAATAATGACAATATACACAAAAATAATTAACTGTGCCTAATTTATTGGAATAAAATATAAAAAAATTATATTAAAAACTTTGTTTTGTAAAATACAAAATGTTTGACTAGTATTTATTGTTAATGAAATTAAATCCAAATTATTTAATTTGAAGATTTTCTAATGACTTTCATATTTTAAGCCGACATAGAAAAATTATAACTCCAATTTTTTTAAAATAAATGAACTACTGGAATTTGACAATTTTAGTTTTTTTGTTTATTTTTTAAAGAGGCTTTCTCAGTAAAGTTGGGTGAATAAAAAAAAATTAGTATATTTATGCTTGCATTCTCATGGTTTTCATTTAATCAAATATTTGACCTGTGTTGAATTCTCTCGTGACCTTTTCATCTACATAACGTCAAAGTCCTTTTTTTGATCCATGACCAAGTGTCTTGTTGACATTATTTTTTACTGGAAAGTGAGAAGGAGACCCACGACTTGTTGAGTGACAAAGTTGACAAAATTGGGAGTGGAAATTCGTTCGAGGGTGTGAAAATTCCCCACTTTGATCCCCACATTCTCTATCGACTCTTCCCTCCGCCCAATCGGAAGTTGATGAACTTCCGGTTCTCTCCTCATCGGAGGCGCTGACTGGCCATCCAAAGTCCCGCCTTGAACTCCGCCATCTTCATTGGCAGAGAAAACGCCTTATCGAATAAAACAATGAAGAGAATGACGCAATATGTTCCGGCTCCAGTGAAAATGACAGAAAGTAATCCATGGCCGGAAGTGGTGAGGACTTTTATTCCAAAAAAATAGAGATTAAAGAATTTCAACAAAAGCTCCAACTTCTGCCCATCCAAAAATTCCTTCCCAACGTTCCCCACCGCAGATCCCTTTGATCTGTAACAAGTCAAAATTAATAAAGAAAGGTCATGACTCATGAATTCCGAAACGGTGGCTTACTTGAGGGTATTGATGCGGCTATCCAAATATTGACTACAATGATCCACTAAAGCCAAGATGACGAAACAACCATAAAAGGCAACTGACAGAGCAAAGGGCGTTATTAGTGATTCGTAGAAAATTATGGAAATGAAAATCCCGCCATTTTCATCCTGCCACGTTGAAGGCAAGGCCGAGTAGATGAATTGAAGTGACGTGGGGTCATGCCAATAGAGCAGGGGAAGGCCGGGAGCCATGCCCAAATAGAGAGAGATTGGGTAAGAAATTAGAAATAATTCTTGCACAGTCCATGAATTCGTGCCATGTTCTGAAATGAAACAAAATTAATTTTAAAAAATTATACAAAAATTTTTGAATTTGGCACTCACATTGATTGGTAAATTGAAGGAAGGTGAAGATGGCTTGGTTGACTTCCGGGTGAATTATGAAGAGAACCACAGCCAAAAATATCATGGCCGTGTAATAATAACTTGAGATCACAATGTGAGGAGCCAGATGATGAAACTTGACATATTGACCCAAAACAAGAGCCTGAAAAAGACGACCATCCACCCACAACACGTAGCCAATTGAATTAGCCAGCCACCCATAAAACACCCAACGACGCCACCCAGTGAGAATAATCCGAATTTTACAGCTAGACAATTGAAATTCCGCGGGATAAATGCCGAGGGAGGAGAGAATGGAGAAAGTAAAATGATTCAAGCTTAAATCATTTTTTCGAATCATTATTCACAATAATTACTAATTACGTCCAAAATGTTTTGATATAATCTAACTGGCTCATATCCCAATTTTCTTAAATTATTTTTTTTTGCACGGGTCACTCTCAATTAAAGTTGCAATAATTTATGAAACTTTTCCCAGTGGAGTCAAATATCAACTATGAGAAACAATTTTAGTAACTAATAAAACAGTTTTGAATATTTATTTTTGATTATAAATTAGCGCTATTTTTTGAATTTTTAGTTAAAAGCAGCTGGTTAAAATAAGTCACTCATTAAAATAAACTATTGTGAATACATATACCGTATATCTTCGAATTATAGCCTCGGCTAAAATCGGAAAAAAACATTTTTTAGCCCCCCACGTGACAATGTTGTAGAATGAGCTGCGGGGGGCTATAATTGGAGAGAGGCTATAATTCGAAGACGTACGGTATGTATTTTTGAAGCACAGTATGAAAAACAATGGATCATGTTTTACTGACCTCAGAGTTAATTCTACAAGTCCATTTTTGGTACTGCGTAGAAAATAAAGTGGAGATTGTTTTCGTCAGAGACTCAGACTCAGAATTTATTCATTGGACATGAAGAGTCATGTGACATGACTCTTTGAAAATAATTCGTTTTGTTCCAAACTGTAGACAAGTCTTCAATATGGAGAGTCTCCATGTTTTTTCCACTGTCCTTGTTTGTCGACTTGTACAGCTTGTTTTTATTTTAATTTTAAATTGTTCCATGTCGAACAATCCCCTTTTGTTGACACATCAATCAATTTTCTCTCTCTTTGTCTGATCACGGTCAGGGGACATGGGATACAGGGGAACAGGATATTTTTCGGGGAGGAAAAGAGGTCAACTTTTCCAATCTAGTGTACATTTACAGCCTTTGTTTGAGTATTTTCTACTTAAAAGTGAGAAGGAGACCCACAATTTGCTTGGTGACAAAATCAACAAAATTGGGGGTCGAAACCCTTTCGAGGGTATGAAAATTCCCCACTTTGATCCCCACATTTTCTATTGACTCCACCCTCCGTCTCATCAACTTCCGGTTCTCTTTCCAGCGGAGGCGCTGACTAGCCAATAAAATTCTTGCCTTGAATTCCTCCATTTTCATTGGCAAAGAAAATGCTCGATCAAATAAAAGAATAAAAGTAAGATTAGAATAAATTCCAAGTGCTGTGCAGATGACAACAAGAAGGACGTGCCCGGATGAAGTGAGAATTCTAATCCCGAAAAACAGGCCAATTGTTGTGGCAAGCATGAGATGATTTTTGTGACCAAAAATAATAGAAGAGTAGACGAGATTGAAAAGTTTCAACAAAAGCTCCAACTTTCTCCCATTGTTGAATTTCAGTCCAACATCCTTGACTGAGAATTCTTGGGACCTATAAAAAAATTTAATTAATTTTGCAGAAAGGTCATGACCTTAAAATTGTTGGCTTACTTGATTTCTTCGATGCAACTATTCAAATATTGACTGCAATGGTCCACAAAAGCCAGGATGACAAAAGCACCATAAAATCCAATTGAAGCAACAAAAAACAATATTAGTGATTCGTATAAAATTAAAGAAATGAAAATCCCGCCATTTTCATCTCGCCATGTTGAAGGCAATGCCGAGTAGATGAATTGAAGTGACGTGGGATCATGCCAATAGAGCAGGGGAATTGTAGGGGCCATACCCATGAAGAGAGAGATTGGGTATGAAATGAGAAATAATTCTTGTACAGTCCATAAATTCACGCCATGTTCTGAAATGAGACAAAAATAATGTAAAAAATTGTACCAACTTTTTGAATTTGGCGCTCACCTTCATCAGTAAATTCAAGGGAGTTGAAGATGGCTTGGTTGACTTCCGGGTGAATTATGAAGAGAAGAAAAGCCCAAAATATCATGGCCGTGTAAAAACTTGAGATCACAATGTGAGGGGCCAGATGATGAAATTTGACATATTCACCCAAAACAAGTGCCTGAAAAAGACGCCCATTGACCCATAGAGTGTACCCAATTAAATTGACTAGCCACCCATAAAACACCCACCTACGCCACCCACTCTGAACTACCCGAATTTTACCAGTGGACAATTGAAATTCAGCGGGATAAATCCCGAGAGAGGAAAGAATGGAGAAAGTGAAATAATTCAAGCGCAAATCATTTTTTCGAATCATTCTTCTTTCCTTTTCAGTTTTTTATGTCCTGTCAATATATGGTGAAAAATTTTCACTGAAAATATTTGAGTAAATGAAGAGCAATTCAAGTGAGTCTACTTTGTATGATTTTAACTAAAACGTATAAGTTCAGAATGGCAAATTTGGGAAAGAATGGCGGATCAACAATTTTTGGACGGTAATTATGGGAGCAGCAAAAATAATACAAGTGGCACCAAATTTGATTGGTTTGGCAGCAATTATAATATTGTGTCAAAAAAAGTATTGCAGTGGAAGCAATATTAATACAGTGGTATCAAAAATAATAATACGGTGGCAGCAAATATAATACAATAGCACCAAAATAAATAAATTGGCATCAAAAATAATATCTTGGCGTCAAAATGAAATAATATCATATTCATTTAACAATTACATTTAACGATGATAATAATTATTATTATCGTTAAGTCCATATTACGTTTGGAGTCCGCCTGGGTATTTATAAACACGTGGAAATACATAATGGTTGGCTTTTCCCCCCTAGGCGAATTAAGTATCAGTTTTCATTATTTAATTGCAGTTAAAACTGTTATTATAAATGCAATTCATAATATGGATTACGAAGAGAAATTCTTGGTGATGAAAAAATAATGTTATTGTTCATGTGGACACTCTCATTATCTCTCTACACTCGAAAACTCCCCGATAAATAATCAATTTCGCTGACCAATCGAAATGACGAATAATGCAGAATCGTTGAAATGTAAAATGATCTCTAATGTTATATTTTTGATCCTGAAATTGTGTTTTCTTCATTTTGATGCCTATTCCATGATTTCAGTTGTCACATGTATTTTATTTGCCACCACCATTTTGGTGCCACTTTAATTAATTTTGCAGCTGAACTTATTAAATTTGATGCCACTTTTATTATATGTGGTGCAAAATTTTTGATGTCCAAAACCTATTTTTCCATAATTTTTCTTGGTTTTCCACTCACCTTCCATGGTCACTTTGTCACGACTGCCCTTTCGTTTATATTTCAATCACTCTCACCAAAAATTGTTTGTGACGTGCTTTAAATGTTATTTTGAATGGAGTAAAGGCTAAATTATAGTTCACTTTACAAACCTTCAATTTTGATTTGGTTACCAAGGTGCCTGATTTATATTTAGGCGGACAACATTCCGCAATCGGTAATGACGTTCCTCGTACAAAAAGTTTTCATAAAATTTAACCAGCTCACTAACTAGTGCTCCGAATGGGTACTAATTTTTGGTACTGGTACCCATACTGGTACTTGTACTCAAAACTTTGGGTATGAT
>JAQIVZ010003745.1:0-12620 GCA_034700945.1 Arrhopalites spinosus
CCTTTAATGTACCCTTAGAATACTCTTAAAAAAGCTTAACTTTTGAATTTTGGGAGGGTACAATGGATATTCGACCCCTGGGTCGATTTTAGTGGAGATTTGACCCGGATCTTTGAAACCAATCGCGAGAAAATTAAGAGCCTCAAAGTACCCTTAGAGGACCCTTAGATAATCTTAAGTTTAAAATCTTGAAGGGGTACATTGATTTGGTCCCACGCTGGAGCGTTTGGCTGATGGGCTGCTGACTTAACATTTTCAGCAGCGCCGCTGCCGGCCGCTGACTTGACGCCCATATGTCTTGCGTGATGGGCCATTTTTTTCGGATTGTCCTTCATCTGCGCCTTGTACAGAGGTCAAAAATTTCGAGGTGACGAATAAAACCATCAAAACTTGTGGGGGTGGTGCTTTCGCTAAGACGGGGACAAAAATTAAGGGTTAAAATTATTTAAATTTAATTATTCATGTTTTAATCATATTTTTGAAATTAAGAATGAAATTATTTTATTTTATTAATTTAAATCGTTTTTTTTATTTTGAATTGCGTTGATATTTTGTACTTTGACCTTTTTGCAGTCAATTTTTTTTAAAAAAATTAAATATACAATTTAAATTAATTTAATACCATAGAATTAATTAACTTGAGCCTGTTTATTATTTTTATAAAATTTAAATTATCACAAAATAAAAATAAATAAAAAATAATTATTACTCGTCATACAAAAAATTGAATAAAATATAATTATAGATTATAATTAAACTTTAACTATAGTTAACAATTAGATGAATAACAATTAAAACGAGAAAAATTCCATAAAAAAAGACAATTAATTTAAAATTCCCAGTAAAAAATGAAGATTCCATTCACCGTCCCTTCAATAATATTCAAGGCGTATGATCGTCACTTGACCCCTGATCAAATAAAGGCAGACTACTCAGGTCGTCTAATTCGACCAGAGGACGTCACATGGGACAAAGATTTACAGGCGACACTTGCTCAACTTTGTCTCAATCTCGTGATTCGAGACTACGCCTACTTCGTCCGTCTAACAGAAGAAACAAATGGAGCCGCCAAATCAAATCATGACAAGGACAAAAAACAAGGGGAGGATGACCTGGCCAATTATCATCTCCTTCGAAAAAGTTATGACCGTAAAGTCCTCGCGGCATCCTTCAAGGGCATCAAGCACGACGATGACGATGACGACGACGATGACGATGACGCCCCCCCAAAAATTCTCGAGCCCCCAATTCAAGTCCCCTCAACCTTCCCTGAATTGGAGGTCCTTCAGCCTGTTTTGGATCGATTGAGTGACAAAGATCGAATCGAGGTCATCGAAGAATTAAACATCAAAGACATCCCCCTCCCATTGGCTGTTCAAACAATCCCTGACTCATTCTATTGGCAGAGAGCCACTAAAGAAAAATGGCCTGTAAGTTTTTAATTTTTAATTTAATTACAATTAATTAATTTTTTTCAAGTATGATGAGGACCAAGATGATCATGATGGGGATTGGCGGACAACCTATTTGGAAAAACAGTTGAGGGAGTTGATTGAATTTTTTCATCCCTTTGAAGGGGACATGCCGTCCCTTTTGGAACAAATTGACCTCATTTCTCCTCATATTCATCAATTAACTTTAATTAATTTAATTCCCAATTGTTTTGGAGTTGAGTCAAGACCCAAAATATTTAAACCATTTTTACCGTAAGTTTTCAATTTTGTCAAGTCTAATTACAAAATTGACCCGATTTTGACCTCAGGGATGAAGTTTTAGAGGGAGAGGATGAAGGTTTTGCTTTTGCTGCAGAATTAAAGAAAATGGCGGCAGCCTTGAAGAAAGGGCCAGTAGAGGAGGAGTCAGAATATGTTGACGAGACTTTGAAAATAAGGGACAATGGTCACATTGACCTGGGTCAGGTCATGCCTTATTTAAAATTTTTACGGAAATTTTGCATCGTTTATGAAATGCAAGAGATGGGAATGGCCTGGGAGGCTCGATTTTTTGATTTTACTGACCAGGATGTCGAGAATTTAGCTAAAGGTAACAAACGGTTTAATTACAATAATTGTAATTAAAATTTAATTATTAGATTTTAATTTTGTCTATTTTATAGCTTTGACTCTGGCGCCAACGATTGAACATTTTGAATTGAATAAAAGTCGAATGACGGACGAGCAGTGTAAAATTTTAGTGAGAGACGGACTCATGAAAATGCCTCATTTGCAAGTTCTCAATATTTCGTACAACAATATTAGAAATTCGGGTAAAATAATTAATAATTAATTATTTTAATTTATTAATTAAATTAGGGAAAAATATATCCATGCGGCTATTTTATAGACGTGTGCGGCTAAAATATAGCAAAGTGCCGCTAAATTATGAACCAGGCTGCTAAGATATATGTCTAGCGTCTAATTCTACATGTTCCATCAATTTGATACACGCAGCGGCTAAAATATAGACCCAGTGGCTAAAATATTAAGTCGGCGGCTAAAATATTAATTAAGCGGCTGAAACTCAGATTTGGTCTGAGTAGCAGCACAGCTTAGACATAAACCTTGCGATGTCAATTCTAGATGAGCCGGGGAAATCGATTGAAAAATTTGTGGTGTTCAACTTACAATTTAATTTATTTTTACCCCATAGTTTTGCATCGCAACAATAATCTTACTGCATTAAAAGTAAGTTTCATTTTTCATTAAATGTGTGCTTCAATAATTGTTCCAATTAATTGTCATTATACATACGTGCCAGGTACATTACATTGCGGCACTGAATTTTTCTCTTTTTTGTAATTTTAAATTTATTTTGCATTCAGATGAGCAATTTAGAACTTGTTCCGGAGTTTGATACTGGTTCAGGGAACGAGTCAAGCGATCCGTTCACGGACGAAGAACTTCCTCTGAAAAAAGACGGGGTCAGGGGAAAGATTGGATTTTTGAGAAAATTTTTGAAAATATTGAAGATGCACATGTAGTGATTGACGAAGAAAAATGTTGGAGCCGGGACACAAAATCCAAACCTGGTGCAGGAGAGAAAATATTTTTTATTGTAATTTGGCTCCACGTCGAGGTGAACAAAAATGTCCTGCTGGACTTTATCTTCTTCAACATTGATGATCCTTTAAAGGTTTGACAAATTTCATATGAATTATTCTAAATAAAAAATGACTATTATTTGTCGTGGTCAAAGCATTTGTGCTTTCTATGTCCGTAATTTGGAGAAAAAGTTTTGACCTGGGTACGTTCCTGACATTTTGTAATCTTTGACATTATTTAATTATAAATTATTTTGGATTCTAGGTGTCATTATACCGCACCGATGCTACTCAAGATGGTCATGTTGAAAGGCAACTATGGGAATAAAAGCTCATGTGAAAAATGTAATTATGGAGCTACTTGATGCGGGCATAACAAAACCAAAAGGAATTTTGGCTACATTGCGGGGGATGGGTATTGAGGAGCCTAAAAAAGGTCAACTAAATTCTTTCTTAGCTGCATACAGAAAGAAGAAAGGCGGGTCAACCATAATTAGCGCTGGTGACCTGATTGCATACTGTGACTCCAAAAATGAAGTGCCATCTGATCCTGACAAGCCTTTCGTGGTTGATCGCCAAATTTCTGACGATTTTGCTGATGCCCAGGCCGACGTCAAAATCTTTATGTCTACCCCTCGGCTTTTGGAAATGACAAAAGTAGCCCACAATGTGCACTGTGACTCAACATACAAGTTGAACTGGCATGGCTATCCTGTAATTATTGTTGGAACCACAGATAAACAGCTGGCTTTTCATCCCCTTGGAATAGCAGTTTGCCAGAGTAATTTGGTTTATTTTTTTAGTTTAATTGTAAAAGTACTTAAAATAAATTCGAAATGTAAATAAACTGATTAAAATAAAAGCTGAAACTGCCATGGCTTGGAAAACCTAATTTTTAAAATTTAATGTGTTTTTCAGGTGAGACTGCCAAGAATTTTCAATTTTGTTTTGACGCTGTCAAACAAGGAGCCTATAAAATCCACCCTTTCGATTTCCAACCAAATGTTTTAGTTGCTGATGGAGCAGATGCTATCACAAATGGTTTCCGGAATTCATTTGGGGACAATTTTGTAAGAGTAATGTACTTCTTCCATGTGTCTAAAGCTGTCCTGTCAAACTTGGGAAAATTTAAAGTTACCGCTAAGGCAAAGGAGTTAATTATGAGCCATATTAAATTATTGCAAGTCTGTCAGTCAAATGAAGAGTTCGATCGAGCTTCGCTTCTTTTTTTTGGATAAATGGAGGGATTAATCAACCAAAGAAATTGACGAATTTCGGGAGTATTTTCGAATGGAATGGCTTCAACAACATAGATTTTGGTATGAAGGTGCATCTCCTGGTAACCCAAGTACTAATAATGCACTGAAAGGGACCAATGGGGCTCTGAAAACTCTGACATCGAGGGAAAGACTTCCTATGAAAGATTTTTTTGGTATATTGGAAGACAAGAGACTTCCTGGCTGGTCAATGGATCAGGATCAAGCTCGGATACATTCCAAAATATTTGCAAATGTACCAATCAGAGGACTAAATATTAAATTAAAAATATAAAGCTGACCTGCTGAACTTAAGTCAGTTCGAATGCATCATCCAATGATAAAATAAATTATACCGTCAATTTTAGCCGCCGACTTAATATTTTAGCCACTGGGTCTATATTTTAGCCGCTGCGTGTATCAAATTGATGGAACATGTAGAATTAGACGCTACGCTTATATTTCAGCCGCCGGGTTCATGTTTTAGCCGCACTCGTCTATAAAATAGCCGCACACGAAAATACACTCCATTAAATTATTTTGAAATTTCTAGGGGCCAAAGCTATCGCCCGGCTTTTGATAGAACAAAGGGGCATTCATACTCTGCATACGCTTTCTATGGCACGAAATAAAATTAAAAATAAAGGGGCCAAAGCTCTTGCCTATGCCTTGACCTTAAATTCACATTTGTCAAGTCTTGACCTTCGTCTGAATTTAATTGGAGACAGTGGATGTCAACATTTTGGACATGCTTTAGTTAAAAATCGTTCTCTCATTGTTTTAAATTTAGGCGCCAATCGAATTACTCAGGAAGGGGTCTTTGTCATTAGTAAAATGTTACAGCATAATAATTCTCTTAAACAACTTGACTGTAGTTCAAATCTCTTGGGGAAGAAAGGTCAGCCATTATTTTTAATTGGTAGTTTTAAGATAAAAATTTAATTGGTGTTTGTGGGGTGTATTTTTAGGCGGGGAATACTTGGCAGGGGCGGGAAGAAAGAATAAAACGATATTAAAATTGGATGTGAGATTGGCGGGAACGGGACTGGATTTTGAATATGACATTGAGACCCACTTAAGAAGGAACAGGGGTCGATTGCCCTATTCCCTTTTGGATAGGGATGACATTTACCCGCCAAATGTGGAAAGTCAAATAAATTTTATGAACCAATCAGAAGAAGAGGAGACTGAGGAGGAGGATGAAATGGCCATTTTACTTCCGGTGGACAAACTCAAAGATGATAGTGACTCTGACCATGACCTTGCTTCTAAAAAACATAAATAATAATTCAAATTGTTGTTTCTAAATTTTAATTATTTTGATTTTCAAATTAATTATCAAATTAAAAAAGTCCTTCAGGTCTTTTTAAAATCTTGTCCATTTTTCTTTAGTCGCGAAGGTGACGTTGGGGTCAATTGGTTCCAATTTTGTTGACTTGTGGCCAAACTTTATGCCCCAATTTCATTTTCAATTGAATTGAAAAAGTCTTTTGTGTCATTCAAGCGCGCTTGAAAGCGGGCTGAGGTCACAATTTGTGGCCATGTTGCTCTTGATAATTATCTCGATAGCCTTTGACCTTTCCTTTAGTATTGTCCATGGAATTGAATTGAGTCTAGACAAAGACCTAAATTGTCCCAGTGACCTTGTAGAGTTTCTTGAGTCTGGACCGGAAGTGGAGAATTTAAAAATAAATTACAAATTCTTTGACTTGACTTCAGCTAGCGAGTCTCATGGCCATGGGCACTTTGACCTGTACATGAGGATTAGTGTCCATAATTGTCAAACTCATTCAGGTGAGTTTGTAGGCATTTAATTGGGGAGTTTAAATGAATTTAAATTAAATATTTTGGCAGACAGTTTCGAATTTCCATTTCAAAGCGCGGCCATTTTCATTGTCTCTTCTCACAATCAAAAACAAAATGGCGAGACGGAACCATTTGCCAATTTTGTGGACATTTCCACCGGAAACGTGATTCAGTGTCCATGGCCATTTAATGTACATTAAATTAAATGACAATTTTGTCAACAATTTAATTTTGACAATTAATTTAAAGGGACTTCTCCTCACTTGTTCCAATTCAAAAGACGCCGTGATTGGCTTTCAAAAAATTTCTGTAGGAGTGACCCTTGACCTCTACATCAATGTCAAAATTTCTACCAATTTAACATTGAGTGACCACTTTCAATTAATCGCAGATGTTGACATCGACGAGTCACAAAATCTGTTTCACAGAGACAGGCGAGAGGTCACTGAACCTAAACAAGAAGGTCAGAGTTTCCTAAAATTAAAGAAAGGTCATCATCCCATTAAATCCAAAAATAAAGGTCACGGCAAGAAACTCTCATTTGGAAGATGGGGTCAATTTAAATCAAATAAATCTTTCCTTGCACTGAAACGAGGTCATGTGAGTGACCACAGGAATAGGACTAAAATCTTACGAAAATTTGAATGGAGTTTAAATGACCCGAGTGTGAAAAAATATAAAATATATAATTATTTCAAACTCAAAAAAGGTCATGTCATGGCCCGGAGATTTGGGCGGGGAAATTCAAGTAGGAAATTCAAACCCTTCTCTGATCAAGTTTCAGTGACTCCGTTCCATTTCGTCAGTTCTTTTTAATGCCAAAAAATACTGAAAAATTAATTAAAATTTTTCCCGTCAATGTTCAAGTTTAAATGAATAAAATTTAACAACTCAATCGTGTCATTGGTTCACTGGAAATTTATTAGTTGGAGATCACAGAAAACACCATATGGCCCGTTGACATTGACCTCCCCATAGATGGGACCCACGAGATGGCTGTCGGTGGAAGAAAGTCGTTGAATTTCATGAACTTGGAGTCATTGACCCCACAGATAGTGCCAGAGGAGCCTTTGGCGTACAAAAAATATTATGATGGGTGTGGCATGTGGTACTCTTGTTTTGGCTACCCATGTGACTGTCACATGACTAAAAACTGCGTCCTTATTTTGGCCTACAAAGTTCAAAATGGCAGCCTCCACATGGTCCTCGTGGGTTCTGCCAAGGGCTACATTGCAGTTGGTTTCTCCAAGGATAACAAAATGGTAAAATTTATTTTTAAAAAAGGCGCCAATAAATTGAACTTCTGTCCACCAGGGGGAGGACGCTGTCGTCGTTTGTAGGCGGCCAATTGGACTGTGGCAAATTTCTTTGTGGCAAGCCTACACTCTCCGTGAGCGTCAAAGGGATTGCCTTATTCAAGTGAGTTTTATTACAATTTTAATTAAAATTAAAATTAATTTAAATTGTAAATAATTGTGCAGTAAAATCAAACTCCAATTGAAAGTCTTGGGGGGTCGTACTATGAGGGGAGGATGGGCTGTGAATTTAATTTGGCGCTGAAATATTCAACTGAGAATTCAATTTTAATTGACTTTCAAAAAAATTATTATTTCATTTTTTTGGCTACTGGCGGGTCATTTAATTATGAACCGCATGGTCCAGGTCAGTTTGTCAATTTTTATCATTTTTGATTTTGGTAAAATTGCACCTAAATTGTGCGACAAAAATTTTGAAATTGCAGGGAGCCTTTTTGGTCACTCATTGGCAGTGTCATCCCAAAATTCATTGAGTTTGACCCAAAAGAAATTTCAAGTGGTGAGATTGACCTTTAATATAAAATTAATTAACATTTAAGTTTTAAATGGGATTGATGGCAGGTCCCTCTAGAGGGGAATTGGGTGATGAGAGTACACGAAATTTTGGGGATTGTGAGTTACGGCTTTTGTGTCCCAATTGGAATTTTGGCGGCTCGTTATGGTCAACAAATTTATGCTCACAAGTCCACTGGACAACTTCCCTGTTGGATTATTGTAACATTTTAATTTATTTTAGTTAATTGACAATTTAATTTAATTTTTTAATTGTCCAGGTCCATATTTCGTGTCAAGTTGGGGCGGTAATTTTAAATTTGGGGAGTGTCATTTTGGCCTATGTTTTTCGAACTGGGTCTGCTTTTACTAGTAAAAGTTCAACATACCATGGAATTGTGGGGCCTGTCCTTGTTGTGACGTCTCTTGCCAATTTGACCACTGGATTTGTCATCCATTTTAAAAGGTCAAGTTTCTTTGACATTGACCATAAATTGATGACCCTACAATTTTATTTTTGAAATTTTTATTAATTTTGGAAATTGACAGAAAGGGAATGTAAATATAAAATATTATTTGAAAATGGCGCACTACACTCTCGGTCACATCAACTTTATCCTTGGAGGTTTGACCAATCAATATGCAAAAAAAATAATTGACAATAATTAATTTAATTAATTTTGTAGGAATGGAGTTCGTTCGTGGCCCCTACATTCCCAAATCAGAATTAAATTGCCAATTTGCCATGATCCCAACTTTTGCCCTTCTTTTTTACACCTGTGCCAATATTCTTCTCACGGTAATTCCATTTTTAAAAAAATTAATCCATTTTAGCGGAAAGTTTTAAAATGAAATTTGTGTGAATTTGGGTAGTGTGACACGGACTATTTGAGAAGGAACCAAAAAGTGGAGGAGGCGGCAGTTCGCGTGGTTATTGGCCATTAAATTAAAAATGCGCGCCCATAAGGTACCCAATTTTTAGTAAAATGTTGCAAAAATTGTGCAAAAAAAAGAAAGATTGCAATTAATTAAATATTTGGCAAGGATTACTTTTTTCGGAGAGGGACGTTGGATTTTATGATTGTGACGGCGGGTCTTTTCAGTGCTGCCATGATAATTCAAATTTTTCTCTCCTCTGATTCATGTCGACCCGGCTCAGAAGGCTATATCTGACCCTTGACTCTTTTATGTAAAATGGAGTCCATTCCAATAATATTAACTCAAGTCAAGTTAATTAATTTAATTTAGAATTTATTTAAATTATTTTATTTGCCTAATGCTAGTCAAAGTTTGCAAATTATTTTTTGAAAATTTCAATCTTTTTGTCAGTTTTTTTCACCAAAAATTAAATTCTCAGAAACTTTCACATTTAGATTGAGCTAAATTTTTTATTCGTGATTGGTGTACATTAACGTACAAAGCCAAATTAAAATTAAAATTAATGTCACAATTAAAATTATTTTTTGACCAAAGTATTGTGCATAGCCCTCACAATTGGAAACTTTTGTCCGTGACAGTTTCCTCTCTGTAAAACAAAAACAAAAATTAATAATTAATTAATTTTAAATTAATTACGTGGCATAATTTTAATTAAAACTTTTTATTTTTCCCATACAAAATCGTCCGTGTCAATAGCCCAAGTAAAAGCTCCACCAAATCCATTATCCAAAATGTACTGAGCCTACAAATTTAAATGTAAATTAATTTAGAAACTTAATATTTCACATTGTAGGTCAAAGGACAAAATCTGACCTTCAAGGCAACACTCTCAGGGTCATCATAACCGAGCCAACTGGTCCCTTTGTAGGCATAAGGGGACTTGAGGCCACTGTCTCGTACCACCGTCCATTTTTCGTCAGCCACAGTTTTGCAAATCTTTGATTAAATAAATTAAATAATTTTACAACTTTTTAATTAAAATAATAATTAAATATTTCATTTAAAACTGACCTGACTATAAGCCCAATACCCGGGTTCAATGCCCCCTGGCAGTGGTTGACTAGCAGAAGCGTAGACATCATGTTCATTTGCATTATCCAAAATCCATCCACGGCCATAAGTCCCAATCCCCAAATTCAATTTTCCCGGCTCAGCTCCAAGGTTAACTAGAACGTTCATAGTGTAGTCCTGGACATGGAAGAGTAAATTACAATTAAAAGTTTAATTATTTAAAATTATTTAATTTTACTGTATTCAATGGAGTTGTGTCTTGTGCGTGACCGTAGAGAGGGGAGTGGTGATGAACCTACAATTTAATTTTAAATTGTCATTTAATTTAAAATAATTAAACAATAATGGTTAGTTCACTTACATAAAGATCCCAGGAGCCATGAAAATCACTGAAAATTTTTGTTATAATTGTAAATTAAATGTGTCACGTAATTTTTCTGAATCAATAATAAATTAGTTAAAAAATTAACTTACTAGGTCATCACATTGATGAAATCAAGATAGCTGGAAATAAATTATAAAATTGAATTTAATTAAATTGTATTTAAAATTTAATTAAAAATTAACTAACTTTGACAAATCAGGGACGATGTAGGCATCATTGATCATGGTTTCAGATGCAGAGATGGCAGCACTTAAAAGGTAGCCCTTTGGCTCAAAAGCGGCCCTCAATTCTTTCAAGAGGAGACTGAAATTTTCCTGAATTTTTAATTGTAGTTAATTTACCTGTACTTAATTTTTAATTTGATGTATTTTTTAAATTGTATACTCTGTCAGCTGGTACACCTAAAATAATTAAAAATAAATATTAGTATTAATTTTAAAAAATAATTTTTTATTTAATTGACTTGCCTCCTCTGGCTGTGGGATATTCCCAATCGAAATCTGTTTAAAAAATAAAATGAAGCACAATTAAAAATTAATTTTAATTTAATTAAAAGTTAATTTTACCTAATCCATCAAAACCCTGACTGGCAAGGAATGGCAAGACACTGTCAATAAATATTTTACGAGTTGATGCCGATGATGCCATCTAAGGGAATAAATTAAAGTTAATTAAAATATGATTTAATTTATTTAATTAACAATTTAAGTTAAAAATATTAATTTACCTTTGAATATTGCTCACTACCTTCAGACCATCCTGTTTGAAAATAGACAAAAAAAATGGTTAAAATTTAAATTTCCCATCTTGACCCAGTTCAAAATAAATTTTACCGCCAATGGCCAACATAGCCTTCAAGCTTGGATTTTGATTTTTGAGACTGGTAAATCTTTTCATGGCTCCTGTTCAAAATAATTAAATTTATAATTAAAAGATAAAGCTGGTTATTTTGTTTTGTACAATAAATAATAAAAATATTAATTAATTAGCCATTTTTAATTTGCAATTAAGCTACCTTCACCACCATCATCCTCAAGGTCATGCCAAGGGTCGAGTACTTTCAATTTATTGTCGGTTCCAAGTCCCACAAAACTGTAGATGGCATGAGTACATAATTGGGGGTCAATGTCTTCGACATCTTAATTAAATTAAATTACAATTAAAATAAAAATAATCTTCTTTAAAAAATAAACAAATTGAATTTAAATAATTTAGATATTTACCAAATGATGCATCACCATTATTGTACACAGCCCAACTCTCAAAATAACAGACAACTCGTCCTCCAGCTACACCAAGTAAAATTAATTAATTAAAATTAAATTAATAATTAAAATTTAATTAATTTACCTTCTGGTTTCGGACTTGCCTGGCTCATGGCAATGAAAACCAAAACACTCAATAAAATGATGGCTACCTTCATTTTTGTCAATTATTGTTAATTAATTAATTTCAAAGGACAAAATGACTTGGACAATTTAATGGAGGGTTGAATTTATAGACAATTTTTTTACAGTATATTTTAAATACCTTGATAAAATTAGTAAATTGTCATTTAACAATCAATCAAATTTTAAATTGACTTTGTCTACATTTTTGAGATCAATCCATCATTCACAAGAGTCCCTCTTGAAACCAGTAAAATTATTTTTAAGTATGATAAATAATATTTATGAATATGACATATTTATTAAATATGATTCCAAATATTTCGCAAAATGTGCAAATTATTTTTTTGTCGCGGACGGCGCAGTCGTAGGAAATTCGTCATTTTTTTACAGCTCATGATAAATCATCATCGTTTATTTTTGATGATCTTGATTAAGTTAAACATTTCATTTAGTTTAATTATTACTAATACCAGCTTTAACAGTAGAAAATATATTTCCAAAATAATTAATTTAAATGTTGATAATAAATTAAATTGAACAGTTAATTCTTCTTAAGTTTGGTTAGTCGTTGATTGGAACAGGATCCTTTGACATTGCAGAGACAATGGTAGTCCCCAAGGTCACAAGATGCATCAGCAAGACAGTCTTCACTGTTAGTTACAGCCCCTTTCAGAGCATTTCTTAAGAAATCAGGGCTAGGTACAATATTTTGCGAAAAGGGCACTTTTTTAGACTTCACTACGTACAAAAATTCAAAAAGGGCATTTTTGGTACTTAAAGTCGCGCGATTATTATTTGTTTTGAAAAAATCCAATTGTGCCCTCCAAAATGAGGAAAGTTTAAAAGTGGTAATTGCCTGATGATTTCACGAGTACATGAATATACAAGTCTTCCTTAGCTTTGTCAATTGTTTTTATACTTTGTTGGTCTTTTCTTGTATGGAATTTAAAAAAAGGCAAAAATTGGGTTTTTTACTCCGAATAT
>JAQIVZ010003746.1:0-12605 GCA_034700945.1 Arrhopalites spinosus
GGAACTAATATTTTTAGTGCCACAAATATAGTGCTACTTCTAATATTTTTAGTGCTGCAAACATATTAACCCATTTTAATCCGAATGTGAAATGATTATGGGTGGAAGCAACCCTCATGTTGTCTATTGTGTTTTACAAATTCATAAATCATAAAGTCAATTAAAATGGCCGCTCCAATCAGCACTCTCTTCATTCTAATTTCAAACAATTCCATTGAAAAAGCTTAGATTTATAGACAGCCGAGTGCAGCGCCGCGCGCAAAACAAAAAAATTAAAAGTATACAATGAGAGGCCCTTATGCCACGTTAAATAATGTATTTACCTCACGTCTAAAACATGCGATTCGCAACTTGCGAACATTTAACAAAAAGGCTTTTATCTCCATCTCTTGTTTGCAAAAATTAACTTTTTAAATTCAAAACTTTCAAGATTATTGAATTTAAAATGAAAATAGAGGGCCAAGGATAAGACACGAATACGATTGATAAATTCAAAAGTTTATTTGCAAAAAATAAATAAAATATTTGCATCAATATTTGCAAAATCTCAAGTCTCCTTCATTTTATTGTGTTGCCGAAAAAACTTTTATCAATCCTTTCTATTTCCATTTTGCCAATATTTACCCAATCTGTCCCACAAAACAAATTTCAAGGATATCTCACTTTGCAAAAATTTAACCCATTTCCCCTTAAGTCGCTCTTTCATTTTCATAAAATGACCGGACAGGTCACCCCGGCTTTATCGGCGGGTAGTCAAATAAATTTAATTTCTGAACTCAAGTACCTCCAAAAATCCCGGAAATCTCGATGGTGGTCATGGTCGCCAAAATCAAAATTGGAACGGATGCTCCTCATTTTGGTTTTGATATTTATTTTAATTATCATCGCCATTGTCACAGCTTTCGTCATTCTGACCTCAAAAACTGCCTCTAATGACTCTACGTCAAGTGTGTGCGTTACAAAAAGTTGTGTGAAGGCTGCCAATGATTTAATTAATAAAATGGACGAGAAGGTCGACCCATGCGACAATTTTTACAATTTTGCTTGCGGCAGGTTTCTCAAATTTCTTAAAATTCCCGATGACCAAGTCGGCGTCACTTTATTTCACTCAGTGGAAGACATTGTCCATGAAAATCTTCATTTAATTTTAGAGCAATTAGAACCTGACCCCAAAGAGGTCAAGGCTACCGATCTTTTGGCAAATTTATATAAATCTTGTATGAACACAACCCATCTAGAAATCCTTGGTCTTGATCCCGTCAAAAATGCTCTTAATCGTTTTGGCGGGTGGCCTGTTTTGAATTCGACCAATTGGGAAGCTGAAAATTTTACTTGGACAGGTTTAAGAGTCGAAGAGGTCACTAGTTGACCTTTTTTAAACTTTACACACATTTTTAACGATTTTTGATAATTTAATATTGTTTTGTAAAATATGCACGGGAAAGATTCGGCAAGGTTCCCGTCCACTGAGCATTGGAAACATTGCCGAATCTTTCCCAAAGTGAAAATGTGCCCCTTAATTTTTGAACTAGGCGCCATCTACGAACTCCGTCAGATGGGTTACCAAGCTAACTATTTGCTTGACCTATCACTTCAACCTAACATGCTAAATTCAACCTTTGTGGAAATAACTTTAAGTCCTCCCTCCTTCAGGGATGAAAAGCATTTGTCCCATAGTTCCGACAGTTCCCAAAATTATGGCTACTTCGATTACCTCGTGAAACTGGCCCAACTTTTTGGGGCTCACCCCGTCCAAGCATATGAAGAACTGGCTGCTATTGTGACCTTTCAACTTGACTTAATGGATATGGTAAAAAAATATGACCGCCATAACTCGGCAGTTTACTGTCGAATGACCATTCAAAATTTGACGGAAACGTACCCGTCCATTCCATGGCTTGAGTACATTAACACATTCATTTCACCCTCTGACCCTCAAATTGATCTCAATCAAACAGTCATGGTCATCAATCCCATTTTTTTCTCCAAATTTGAGCAATTTATGCTCAATTCCAATAATAGAACGCAGGCCAATTACATTGCCTGGCGCGTAGCCAAAGTTTCTGCCAGTTTACTGAACCAAGCAGCACGAGACCTTTTATTTAATTACTACAAAGTATCAGGTCAGGTCAAACAAAAGCCAAGATGGAAAGAATGTATTGTCGAACTGACTAGAAAATTGCCGCTATTGGTTGGGGCAGTTTATGTCCACGAATTCTTTGACCCTAAAATAACAACAGAGGCGGGAGAAATGGTCGCCAATATTCACGCCGCGTTTCTCCGGATTTTGGAAGAATTGGAATGGATGGATGATGACACCAAAGAAAAAGCGATGGACAAGTTGAGGTCAATGTCACGTCACGTGGGTCACCCAGTAGAACTTTTGAATGCTACAAAAGTAAACGAACTTTATTCGAACATCGAAATGTCACCAAATTCGTATTTAGAAAATGTCCTGAATTTAAATAAAGCGCGAATGATGAATTTATTTAAACAATTGAATTCCCGCTTAAATAAAAAAAGCTGGATCAAACACAGTAAGGTCGCTGTAGTCAATGCTTTCTATTCGCCTTTAGAAAACTCGATTCAAATCCCTGCGGGTGTTCTACAAGGCCATTTCTTTGACCCGGACCGACCAAAATATTTAAACTATGGGGCAGTTGGTTGGATCATTGGTAACATAGACATTCCATTTTTTTAATTTAAATGACTGGATGACCTAATTACAATTAATTATTGCAGGACATGAGTTTACCCATGGATTCGACAATACTGGCGCGCGATTCGACGCAGAGGGAAATTATGCCAATTGGTGGAACCCCGACACAGTCCAAGTTTTTGAAAAGAAAGCCGAATGTTTGATTGCGCAGTACAATAAATACAAAGTCCGTGACCTCGGGGTCACTGTACGGGGTTCACAGACTTTAGGAGAAAATATAGCGGACAATGGGGGAATTAAGGAATCATACAAGGCGTACGTTGATTGGACGGCAGACAACGGAGAAGAGAAGACTCTTCCTGGTTTGAATTACACTGCGCGCCAACTATTTTGGATTAGTGCCGCCAACGTTTGGTGTGGTAAATACCAAAGGGAGGCAATGTGGTCTTTGATAAAATCTGACCCTCACGCTCCCGGTATGTTTCGTGTGCTAGGAACTTTTTCGAATGCGCAGGAATTTTCGAGGGATTTTAATTGTCCGCTGGGAAGTCAAATGAATCCGCGTAAAAAATGTGTTGTGTGGGGATGAAAATCCCAGTTAAAAATGGCGCCTTTTAAATGACTATTTAAATTTATTGAACAAGATTCTCTTCAGATAACAGGATTTGAATTTTCGCTCATCTCAGGGATTTCACGAATAGCATCCCAATGTTCGACAATTTTACAGCGCTTGTCGAATCGAAAAATGTCGATGACTGCCACACTTTTTCCCGCCCAATTTGTCTTGTGGTGTATCCACACGAGGTCTTTGTCTGCAGCGGTCCTACGAATATCTACTTTAGCTCTGGCGGGCTGAAGTCGAAACCATTCCCGCGCCGCTGTTTTGAGAGCTTCGCGACCATCCGCAATGAGGGGATTGTGTTGTATGTATTTTTCAGCACAAATGTATTTATCCGCCGCTGTTACATTCTTGTCGCCAAAAAATTCACGTAGGAAACCCACCGCCATTTTTTTATTCATTGATTCCAGCTCCTCCCCTACATGCCAGAAAAAATTCAAAATTTTATGCATAATTTCGAAATTTTAAAATGCGTTCCTTACTTTGGGCAGTTTTTGAAGCAAATGAATGAAAAATTAACAAGAAAAATGATAGAATTATTTTGGCTCCCATTTTTTGAACTAGACAGAATTAAATGGTTCAAATAATAATTTAATAGAAAATTCCTTGCAAAACTAGAAAATGAATTTGTGGTTTCATACCCCGCGGGAATTTAAATTTAAAATAATTTATGTAGGATAAAAAAGATAAATAAATTAGAAAAATAATTTGTAAAAAGAGAACAAAGAATTTATTTGAGTTTAAAAACCATTATTGATCTTGCACGAGTCATCCTTTTGTCCATTTTTTGAGCTTTTGTTTGAATTCAAAAGTAGAATGAATTGCGTGTCGTCCATCTGGTTTTGTCTAGTTTTTGACAACATGAATTGTATAAAATGTCACGTGAATTGTTTAGCGTTCAAATCTGGTGAGCCAACGCCATTTTACAAAATGCTACACGAAATTCTATTTTACAAGCATTTAATTTGTCATTAAAAATAATTTTAATTTTTACAAAATTCATTTTTTTATAGAAATAATTGATAACGTTTATTACTCCTGACACCAACTGCTATCAAAGGCAATTTGTCGAATCCAATCGTTTAATTCTACATAAAATTTAATTTTTCATTATTTGAGTTAATTTAATTTTTAAGAATGGCAAATTGAGATGTACCAGTCAATCGACTACTCACGAACACCCCTTCCGGAGCCAGTGGGCACTCTTCTGGTCCATAAGAAATGGTCCCAATCAAGACGTATCTGAACCCACCCGCTCCACCCTTTTCCGCCACATAAACTGGACCACCCCAAGCACCCTGTAAATTGAACATGTGACATTATGTATCGGGTCCATTTTAATTAAAACATTTTTGGTTTTTACAATGCAAAGCTCTTGAGGGTGTGCCAGGGTTGGTACGTAGCACATCATTCGTGACGTCATGTACACGCCGTATTCGGTTTTACACATGTCGTCTGGAATGGCCCGCCCGCGACCATCTCTCATTTTAGTCGTAGCATAAACGTCGTCAGTTCTGAGACCAAATCCAGTGAAGACGACTGTAGACTTTGTGTATTGATTTGTGGCGCCTCTAGGAGGAAGACAAATAGGGCTCAGTGTGGTTGGTTGTTTTCCCCTTTGACGTGGGACAAGGTCAATGGGCTCAATTTGAAGGAGGGCGATATCAAAGTCATAAAACCCATCCGCATCTTGTTCTTTGCTTTTTTAAAAAAAGCCGCGTTAAAAATGATTAAAAAATTAAGACCCTTTATTTATTTTTATTGAAAAAAGATGAGGTCACACATCCCTAGTCTCTAAGAAAATTATTTCCTGAATTATAAGGCTTCAAACAATTTTGAATTAACTGAGACACGAAACCCATCGTATCGAGAAAAACAGTTGTTTTATTCTTAGAAAATAACTGGGTTGGGTACTTAACAACTCTTTTTGATCTCCACTTCAATAATTAGAACACGGATACACAACAGCGTTCAAACCTGCTTACACATTCAATGATCAAAACTGGAATGATTTGGATGAACGGCGCGGCGTCCAATTTTGACTTTTACAAAATAAATCGTGCAAAATAGTCGGGATGCCTTTAACAGTAAAAATGTGTAAGATGTGGTCCTAATATAAATGAAAATATTTTTTTCAAATAAATATTGCCCAACCAAAATCTGTCCCCAGTTCTTTATCTATCATGATTAATCATAATTAAAGAAAAAAGTGTTCAACTTCAACGCCACTCAATTCTACATGCCCAGAATTGTGTAGAGGGGAACTCAAAGGCTTTGTTCCACTTTACGCGTCTGCTTAAAAGATTATGGTTGAAATTAATAACCAACATAACATAAAAGTCATTTTCAATTTTTTGTAAATAGAAATCTCATGTAAATAAATAATTTACAGTTTCAATCAAGGGAAACATTGAAAAAAAACTATTAAATTGACAATTAATAAATGTCAGTAATTCATTCACAAAAAAAATAGAATTTAGTTAAAGTCTGGAGGTATCTCATCTTCCTCAAACAATAAAATAAAATGAGCTCTTAATTTAAATATTCCTTACCTAAAAAATGGATGAGAAACGACCCCCGTAACATTCCTGAGAATGGCCCCGCTCGTATTTTTCAGGTCAAAAAAATTCAAAATGATGTGGAAGGAGTTAACCCTTAAAAAATTATTTTTTAGTTAAAACTCCAAACTGCGTGTAAACAAACAAAATTTAAACTTACTTTATATCTTGTGCGCAGTGACCTGAGGTCAAAACATATTGATTGGAGATTAAAGCTCCATCACAAGTCATGTTTCTCTTAAAGTCAGTGATGATGACATGCCAATCAAATAAATTTTGGCTCCCTCTGGCTCTTTTTTTTCTCGTGAGCCCTCTCATCGCATCCAATTCCCTCACCCCTGCCCTTGGAATCCCACATTCTAATTAAATTAGTTAATCCTGTTTTTAATTACAATTAATTACCCTACTGCATTCTAGAGTTTTTGGGGGTGCCTTGGCATTAGGAATAATTTGAACATTTTCCTCCGCTCCTTGACACGTGACATCACATAAAAATCCTCCCTGTGAATTCCCATAAATGGCCATTGCTTCAGTGGGGGTCAAGTCCAGTTTGAGGGCAAAATGGAGGATCGAGGTCCCCGTAGAAGTTAACCATGGTCCCTTGTCACCACAAAATCTTTAAATAATTTAAATTGTTAATTAATTTTGCTAATTGTCAATTTAATTGTAAGCTTTTACTTTTGTTCACCCGCCATTCGATCGTTAACGATGACGTAGTTGGTGGAGCAAGTATTTTTTGGTAGGGCAAAATAAGGACACTTTATAATTGGTTTGCAGCCTTTGGCACCCTAAAATAATTTAAAATTTAGCGCCATTTTATATCCAAACAATATTTTGAATTACCAAGAAATGGGCGGCACAATACAATTTGGTGGCATTTTCAGAGGCAAAGGGAATCGGCAGGGACAAAATTTGAAGGTCACCGGGGTAAAATAAAAATTTGTCACCACAGTTCCACCCTTCTGTTGGTTCTATATAAATTAATTACAATTAATGATGACCACGTGCTTATTTAAATATTTGCGGGAATTTCACCTCGTCGAATATTCGATTTAGTTGACTGTGATGGTTTTTTTGTAGTCCAATTTGGGAGTTTTCCAAAAACCAATGAAAATGGAGAGCCAGGAGAGGAAATGAAAATAATCTTGAAAGAGTAAAAATAGTTAACAAGTAAAATAGTTTAATTTATTTATTTTACTTACAAATACTAGGATGGCCTTAGTACTAAAATTCATTATATTTTGAACAAAAAAGAAAGAAAAAGAAAAATTGGCGGACATGCCCTTCAACGCAGTTAAATTAACTGTGTCAAAAGGAAACAAATTTTAATTGTGTAAGACTAATAAAAATATTTATTTTTTGCAAATTGTTCATGTCCGCAAATTTTTAATCATCTTGCCTAATTCGACTATGAACATTATTGTGCCATTAAACACTTTTAACTGAGTCAGTACATTCTTCAATGTCAAATTATTTCTTAACTATGGTTTAGGGGATACCCGGAGTCACAATAATTAAATTAGCCATTAATATGGGGAAATTATGCTATTTTTTGCTTTGAAATTTGAAATTTATCCAGCGTCACGTGTCAAATCAAGGAAGGGTCCTGTTCGAAATTTATGGCTAGGGAAAGAAAAGGCCAAAATAATTTTCAATTTGGAGGATTGTCAAGTTGATCACTTGTCCCTGGAATACATTTTTTTAGAGCGTGGGGCAAACTACAGAGAACGTTGGTAATTTTATTTAAATATTTAATAAATGTTAAGTTAATTAATTTAAATTTAGAGATATAGTGAGTGTGCCAAAAATTTGGCTTACTCTGAATTAATTGGCTTAATTAATTAAAATGTTGAAAGATTTTAATAAAAAATGATTTTATTCAATTCATAAAATTATTCAAATATTTTAATTGTTCAACCTACAGACTAAAAATTCTGCAATACTTAAGTTAAGGAATGATAAATGCTTTGTGTGTATAATTAGTTAACTATAAATTGCGACAATTAATATTGTGCGAGTGTCAACATAGTTAAAACTTTCTTTATTGCAATATACTCGAACCCTCCATTTTACATGTTCTAGTTGCAATCGTTTCCCAACCCTTAAAATTTTGGATGTTGCAAATTGTAACTTACAATGATTTTCAATCCAAAATTAAAACTCTTAACTCTATTCCAATTGTTAAATCAACTAACAATTTGCTGGTCACGTGATCCCTTGATTGCAGGTGAACTCGCTAAATTCATTTGTAATTTACGGAGGGTTCATAGTGAGACGTCGCAAATTCAAGGACCGTTGAAAAGTAAACCAAATAATGTTGGCCATTTCAAGGATTTCTGCTACAAGTGGAACAAAGGTATCAAAGTAGCTATCCTTGTCACCATTTGTGCAAATAACTGATTTAATTGCACTTGCACCATCTAGGGTCTTCTGCATTTACCAAGACTAACTGCAATAGTGGTAATTAAATATTTGTGTGAATTGATGGATGCTCACAATAACTAACAAATTGATTCATTCTAAGGGGACTCACCACCACAACCAAATCCCCATCAGCCAGAACCAAGAGAAAATTGTAAGTGCCCTTTAATTGACTTTACAAAAATGAAGGCCAGCTAGCTGCGGTCATTGTACTAGTACACTGACCTCTGTTATTTTTATTTATTAATTTGATGCTAATCTCAATCTCAATGGACACCAAAAAAGGTGGGAAATTTTTAGAGTACACATCCACTCTTTCCGCGGACGCTGGTTCCCACGAATTTTTGCTGTTGCCACAAAATTTTGTAAGATGGCAAGGGTTTACTCAATGCTTACTTTAGTAGCCATTTTAAAATTCACAGAATTTTTTTTCACTAGAACTGGGATGCTGCAAGTGAAGACTGTAAAAAGATTGCTGGTGGCCATCTTGCAAGTATTCGAAACGAAAAAGAACTGGAAGTCCTTAACGGGTTGTTGAAAAGCGCATGTGGGCACTTAAAGAAAATTAATTAATGGTGTGATGATTGTAATTGGGAAATGGGGTAGGAATACAAAATGGATGGGTTAGAGGGTATGTCGGGACCAAAGAGTACACTTGGACTGACTGTAACGATAAAATCCCCAGAAGTGAAGCTTCCAATGGGCCAAAAGACTGGCTTTGGGAAGAAGGCCAACCCAGCAGTGATTACGATGCACAAAAATGTATTAGTTTTTTGTATAATGGCCAAGGTGAGGGAATAAATCGGGGTATCAACAGCTATCGGTGTGAATGTAAAATGCCCCCCATTTGTAAACGAAAAATACCTCAACAATTTGTCTGCCAACTCCCTCGACAATCAGCTCCATTTTAGTGCCCTTTTTACCACTTGGTTTTTTTTAAATTTTATATGAGCTTATTTTTTTACAACAAATAATTGATTGTGACCCACAAAAATAATTGTACAAATAAATTTAAAATGATTGATAAGTTATCTATCGCTGGCCTTGAGACAAAATAATGGTATTTGAATTTGACAAATAATTCTCCATATTTTTAGCTCTCACCAACGTTTCACCCATCCGTGAAAATATTGAGAGTTATTAACTAATCAAGACTCCCCCTTTTTTGAAATAACATTTTTTAGTCTTGTTTTAAAAGGAAATACTTTTTTTCTAACTACAAAACTTTGGGCATTATTTTAATTATGACATTTAAAATACAAGATGGCGTGGAATGAGTTGTAATGATTTATGATAACTGAAATCGTCGCCCGCGACAATTTCCCAAGTTTAATTAATGGCTACTATTATTTTATTTATTTTTAAAACATTTTTATACTTGAAATAATTTGGAAGAGGCATAAACAAGGCCAAAATAAAAGTTCAAAACAAATATTTTATTTATTTTTTAAGCATTAGAAATCAAGTTAATTGTACGCCAGCATAAACAAAGTACATTAAACTAACGGGCTTTCTTGCAATTATTTTTATTTAAACCAAACTACCAAATAAGATGACACCAAAATAGTTGATTAGTATGGAATGAGTCGAATGACAGAAAGAAGAAGAAATTACTGATAATTAATCATAATTGCTAGAATGATTATACATCATCATTCAATACACTCGTAATTAATTGTAAACAACCAACAAGTAAAATTAAAATTAAACCCCAATTTTATTTTCTCAATGACTCAATGACTATAATTATTTCTAAAAATTAAAAGTAACTCTGTATTCCCTTATTTTTGCATCATACCTTGAAGCAAAAACACATTTTAAAATGTACAAAAAAAATCATCTTATAAAAAGGCGACAAAAGTTTACAAATTATTTGCTACACGAAAAATATTATGAGGATTCTATTTTAAGGGGTCTTCTTTAAGGCACTAAACATTTTTTAAATGGGCCCTTCTTACTGCCACAAATACAATTATTAAGCAACTTTTCATTTCAAAGTGCAAGTACTTGAAAAAACAAGACTGGTACCCTTAAAGGCAGATGAAGAGAAAGAAGGCCCCCCTCAACTGTAACGGGATTTTGTAACCTTGAACTTTGTAGCCTTTGAATTACAATCTTCCTTGAAAAATCTTTTCAAAAAAATTCCACCTGTTCAAAGAGACAAGGGAAGGCTGTACCCTTGAGGTTGAAGGATGAGAATTTATTCCCAAATAGAAAACGGGAAAGATTCGTCCTCTTCCATTATGAGTCTCCCGTCCCCCAATTTTTCATTAAAAATTGTTTGACTGTCCTACCCCTGCAATTAATTTTTAACAAACTTTTCATTAAAATTAAATTGTACAATTTAAATATGACTCGATTTTCTCCATCCATTGTCCTCGCCCTAATCCTCCTTTTAGTGCGACAAATCTGGGCCAATCCAAATCCAGCAAATCAAGAAAAAGAAATTGATCTTAACTCGAGGTCAGAGGTCAGTTCAACAACTGCTCCAGAAGTATACGAAACATTAATAAGTCCTGAGGCATGGCCAATTGTTGTAAGTGGAAGTGTGGCTGGTTTGTGCATTGTGGGTGGTCTCATAATGGCGTACTATTACATCGTCTATGTAGATTATTATAGAGGGACGGCGGTCAATTCAAAGCCCATCCCTATAGCCAATTATTACTACGGTCCATCTGACGGAAGGTAATTATTAAATATTAGTTTAATTTAATTATGGTTTAATGTACAATTAAATGTTTAATAGAGCAATGGAGGGGAGGCCAAGTGTGTGGGAGGTGGTGATGGAGTCGATTGAATTGGGCCAACAACTTTATGGGCATCTTCAAAAACCGGGATGTACAGAAAAACATTTGTGTGAGGTGGGGGGGAGATGGCCCGAATATTCCACTTTTCAACAATCCATCTCCCGATTTTATTCCATTTTAGTTTCCAACCGGTCAGAATCCTTCATTTTAATTTAATATTTTGGATTTGCACCGGAAATGAAGTTTAATTATTTTTTGCAGTGTCCGGGCAATTATTGAGATGGTCCCGATGCCCCGTCGAATGAAAGAGGAGCTTGTGGCTGATTGGGAGGAGAAGAGATTCCATTTTCATCAAGGCAAAAATTCCAAGGGCTGTACTGCCCTCTATCCAAGATGTAGCGAGAGTTATCGGGAAATTATTGTTCGATTTTTACGGAGACACGAATTGAGATACAGAAGAAAAATGGAGTAGACTGGAGAGGGATTTTTGAACTGAGTGGCCGAACATTTTATAATTAATTATTTTGGTCTGCAAATTAAGTTTGTTTAATTAAATTTAGTTTTTAATAAAGTTTAATAATTAAACTTACAATTATTGTAATTTATTATTTCATTAAGATTTTAAACATTTTCTAGGTTAAAATAGAAATGTTTTTTTGAACGAGATTCTTGACCATCTAAAAATAATTTTTGTAGATCAAGGGCAGTGGTTCATGCCATGCTTGAGCTTGAGAGAATTTCATGAATTTCATTAAAAATGACGTCATAATTTTCGCATAAAATTCTTTGCTTACGTAAATTCTCAAAAAATGAGAAAAATGCCTCATTTCATTTATCCGAGACGGTTTTTCATCGACTAAAAATTTGTCCTTGTCTGAGCCGCTGACGTCACAACTTTCTCTGGAATTTTGAATGGCTAAAAAATTGGTCAAGTTGAGGAGCGAGTCATGTTCAGAGTTCAGACTAAAATATTGGTTCATGAAAACTTTACATGTAAAGTATTCCAAAACTGGAGTATGATTTTTTACTTGGCTGTTTTCCTAGGGTCAGTGGGGTCATCGGGGGGTAAATCAGTGTTTAATTTAATTGTTTTGAAAATTGGATAAATTAAGTGTTGGTTGGATGTGTGTAGGTTTAAAATGTTTCAATTGTGATTACTACAATACGGACCCTGACACCCATTTTGACAAGGCTTGCTCCACTAAAATGAGCAATGCAGATGGCGCTGGTGAGTTCAAAATTAAAGGAAAGAATTAATTCAAAGAATTAAAGATTGTTGTTGATGTTTTATTTGGGAGTAGGATTCGCAGGATGTGTGAGAATTGAGGGGTTGACAGAGATCAAAGGTCAAATTTGGATGCTGTATGGGGGCTACTTGAACAAACAAGTTGAAGGGCGACCGCCATCTTGTTATCACGAAGTTTCGCTAAAACTATTCCCCTCTATTCTTTCTCCATTGTCCCTCCTTTAAAATTGATAGAAACCATTCCTTTCAGTAGTATTATAGTTATACGGGGTCTAATGTTTTTTTTAACATGGGGTTTAAATGGTCGTTTGTGTCCCATGTGTTTTTTTGTGAGTTTATTAGGGGGAGGAGTGGG
>JAQIVZ010003747.1:0-12605 GCA_034700945.1 Arrhopalites spinosus
TGTCATTCTTCGTTCTACTTCCGGACCTCATAAGACTCATATAATTACAGTCAAACTTCAACTTACAAGTAAGTCTCGTTTAACTTCTAATTATATACTCAAGTCAATGTCTATGCCCCCTTGGAGGAACTATGAAGGAAAAAACTGACCAACTCCTCAATAAAATCTTGTCTCTCGCACTCTTTTTATCCCCATTGTCAGCCTGTACAAATATAAACCTCAGTTTAGTTTATTCTGTCAAATAGGTATGTCATAAAAATTATTATAGCATTAAAAGGAATAAATAATCCTTTTTAGACCCGTTTTTATAAACTTGTCAACTCACTGTATTAGATAATCTGTATTGTCATAAATATGGACAGAGGGGACGTTGTTATTTGTAAATGACACCATTGTTAGTTAAATAGTCATGAAAGGTGAAGAGTTTAAATGAAAATAAAAGTCTCAAGTTTCTTTTTTTTCGGTCTACTTTTTTTTACTCTCTACAGTCTACTCGTACACACAAAATGAAAATAGTGTAGTGTGGATGCATTGTTATAGAATTGTATGGTTGGAATTATAATTTTTTTTGGAAGGAAGGAGAAGGAGACGAAGAATGACCATTGTCATTCATGACTGTGATGGCCATTGTCGTGCATGTTAGATAATACAATATTGTAAGATACCTTGACGTTTTTTTGTTGCATTGAGCACGCTACCATGTCAGGTTCAACTTGACTCACTACCAACCCAACATAAATATAAATACATACTTTTGACACATGACACGAAGGACCACAAGCGTTAACTTTAAAATGTAAATAGTCATCATCGTCACAACAGAGCCTTGACATTGAAAACTCGCCTTAGTTTTGTCACACACACACAAAAACATTTTACTACATAAAAAAATTGTTAGATTCCAACATTTTTCCTCATATTTTATCCTCTAACTTTGACTACATTTAAATTAAATTGTGTAAATAATAATACTCGTATTCATGTTTGACTATGATTTTTCATTGAATTAAAGTTAATTTTTTTCTACAAAGAAAAAAAATGCTTGATTTTACAGTCCAATCTTTTTCAATGAATAAACATTAAAGACCAATGTTAGTTTACAGATATTTAGTTGAAAAAAAACGGTAAATCATATATTTTATTTCATCAACTTTATTTTATAATGGCTCATTAAACTTTTTCTTTGGAAAAAAAACCAAAATTCTTAACTACTCTTTTGATCTTTATCTCTCTAGACTTTTGCAAAAATTTTGAAGTGTCAGTTTGAGTTAAGAACGAAGGAAGATTATTTATTAAATAATATTTAAGTATTTTTTTCCCCTCCGTTCTAATTCTTTCATTTACCTACATAATTTTAAAACTAAAATAATTGGAGGTCAGGTAGCAGCACTTAAAATTTATCCTTTTTTTTATAACTGCTCCCTTTACTAATACTCCTTTTCTCATAATCCTTCAAATATTTTTCCAACCTAATATGTTATTAAAATGTACAAAAGTAATGAGTTTGAAGATTTTAATCTGATTTGAGTTAAAAACCCCAACAATTTTTTTATTACACCTTGATATAACTAGAGTGTTGTATAATAGTGAAAATTAATTGATTGACTTGTGATAATAACATGTTTGGGGGTTCTGGGTAGTCTAGTAAAATGAAATGATGTTGAAATACAAACTGTATCATTCATTTATAACTTATAATTATACTTTATATATAAAGTGGCAGACTCGTGCAATCCTAATTATCACAATTATTTATTTGTAGCTACACTATATATAACGGCAAATATTTAATAATAATAAAATAGTATTTTTTTCTTGTTCAACGCTCATTACCGTACAAACATGGTTTGCAGCTATGAGTTAAGCTAAAAAAAGACTGAAAAATCCTTCTTAAATCATTATCATGATACTCGTGTAATATGCATGCATGCTTACAGTTTACAGAATAAAAGTCAAAAGAATTTTATACAAAATTTTAATCTCACTATTGCAGAAAATATACAAAAAAAGAAAAACCTCAGTCATCTCAAACCTATACCTCACATAAAGGAATTTGGTTCTACATAAGAAATAGTGTACAACAAAAAAAATATAACGAGTAAACATTTCAATATTAGGAAAGGAACGCATAAATTGTACAATAACCTCCACTTCCATTGAGTGCTTTTTCTTGTACTGTACCAAAAAATGTTACAATGAAGTGATTCCAGTCTTGGACACTTTGGTGACATGTTAGAATACAGAGTACAGATCAGTGGAGAAGAGAGGAGAGGGAGAGCTTTTCTTGTGTTGTTACATTTTTTTGCATGTCGAAATCCATCGGGGTAGTATTATACAACATCTAAGTTTCTCATGAATGGAGATGAAAGTGAGTTTCGGCTACATCAAAATATTGATAACAAAGTCTCACATCTCATTAATTTTCCATGTATTCCCCCCATTATATTTTTTTTGCATGTGTGTATTTTATGTATTTGCGTTTGGTTCTGTCTGGGGTTTCTTTTCAAGTCAGATTAATTCTCTTTTTTTTGATAAAGTAAATAGTCAAGGTAGGAGTTTAACATGTAAATTTTATTTGATAAAATCCTTCATGTAATACAAATCATATATTCATATTATTTCATGCGTAGGAAATGAAATTTAAATGTATTGGGATTTCCAGATCAAAAAAAAATTCAACTTGTACTTGTACACATACAATTTTCCATCAAAATTTTGAATCTCTCTCTCTCTAGTGAGTCTCTAGTACCTATCAGTATCACACACAGATTGTACATACCTACTCGACTTGATAGCTTTTGTCAAATAGAGCCTAGTTCTGGAAAGTTATTATGGAACATTCAAAAAAAAACATTTGTATTCAAGATAGAGTCTGAACATTTACCATATGATTTTCATATTTGAAGGCAAAAAATATATTATGTGAAGGTTTTAACTTTAAAAATCAATTAGTTTGTCATCAGTTGGTATTAGTATTAGCATTAGAGTAATATTAGGTATACCCCTCATTTTTACATGTACCTCTACTTACTTCTACTCTGTTTCATTCTCGATACATGAAAACCAAAAGCAAATGTAGAGAGAGAGAAAAAAAGAGAAGATGATTGAAATTGAGGTTAAAGCTATACGTGGCTTGAAAACTACATGAATTCAAAATGGTAATACATAATTTAAAGAAGGTGATGTGTATAATATTATTATATATAGAAAAGACAAACACTTGGTCCTGGTTGTCATCAAGAATTTGAATTTGTATATTGTATAAGTTAACTCATGAAATTCAAATGTTATTCCAACTCTGTAAAACATGTAGAGATTGTAAAGGATCTGGATTTACATTTCAATTTAGATAATCCATCGATATCCTTTCAAAAACTATAATAATAAATTACACTATTTATAGTATATTACAACCACTTTCCCAATTTATTCCTTGTACTCATCTGCTACTCGTACAAACAGAAAATCCAAAATTTTGTTGGACAAGGAAATGATAATGTTTTACATTTAGAATTGAGTAGTATCTGTAATATATTCGATTATTACATTTCATGAATGTTATTGGTTAATATCGTAATTAAAAAAAGGAGAGGCAAGATGGTACAACTTAATTATTATATGGGATAATGACCAACACTAATTAATCAAGATTACAATATATACTTATGATATACAGAATAATAATACATATTTTTTTTTATAAAAAAAGAATAATAATTAGCTAAGTACCTAGATAGAGTCTGTAGTAGTAGAAAAGAAACAGTTGTGAATACGCTTCACTGCATGATAATTCTAATTAATCTAAGTGAAGGAGTTTGTTGACAAGCATTTGTTTTTTCACAATGAGAACTGATTCTATTCTTTGAAATCATATCATGAACATACACAAATTAATGCCGACACTCGATCCCCCCTGCACCATGTTCAACTCAACCATTTTTAAAATACATCAGAAGTACACAACACACATTGTGATTCATTTTACATTTCTTTTTAAGATATATAATTATTTTTGTAAATATGTAAACGTAAGTACAGACAGACTGACTCGAACATTTGTTGGATTTAGATTTGGACTCACTCCAAAATTGACAAGGATATAATATTAAATATTGAATATGAATTCCATTGTTGTGTTTGTCACACTCCTACTACATTTTAAATTGTTTATATTATATTCTTTTTTTAAATTATTCCTTGTCATATGAAATTATTTTCATTATCAATGAACAACTCGTTCGTTCACTCCATAAAGCCCCCTCTGATTTTCTCTGTCTCAGAGTCTCTCCTAAATGACAATTTAATTTAATGAAGGAAGACGCGGGAGAAGTGTTTAAAGAAATAAAATTGTTTTTTCTCTCTTCATCTTCTTCTTACTCATCCTCTACACTACATTGAATGAGGTTGTAACAGGAAATAGATGTATAGAAGGAGGAGATGAGGTCAAGCAAGACTGAGAGTTGAAATGGGATCGTAGATCGTAGGCAAATAGAAAAAAAAACATCTAGAAGATCTTCTACTAATACAGTCCCTCTCTCTCTCTGTAGTATACATAATATTACATTTGTGTATACATATCTTTGGCAAGTGTCCCATTGACATTACCTTCCGTCGTTCCCTTCCCGGGTTTCGGTCTCAGTTTTCCTTCCCGGATTTTTCTCTCTCTTCTACCACCCGACAACCACCAAACTATTAGTACTAACTTTTTAACCTACAAAAATCTACTCTCCTTAATTTCTTTATCTCATCTTGCTCTTGTCTCATGACTCCAAATTATTAGTTCTATAACAATAACGCACGTTTTTTAAAAGCCCTCTCTTCGTTTATAATAAGAAAAAGATGTTGATCTTTTAAAAATTGATTCAAATTTTTTACACTTTACACACTTCTCTCTCAAAATTATACCAAAAAAACTCCCCTCTTGGTCATGCCAGTCACTCAATATTCCTTCCAATTAGTCAAATAAGTAAAAGGAAACTGGTAGTATCAAGAATAATAAAATTCCTAACATACATTTTCATCTATTCTAACAGTTACCACTAATATTACTCGAAGAAACAATTATGTACATAGGTAAACTTTGTAGGATCATTAATATACAAAAAAAAACCAACACACACAACATACCTTAATAATTATCTGTGACCTTCTTGTATATAAATTGTTGACTTTGGAATGAGTTTGAATTGATCCCAACAACCAATTGTTATTTTACTTTTTTTACTCTTAAAAAACTATTTTAACTTGTATATTTCACAATTTTTTCCACTGCTTCACAATTAATTTTGCCGGTACTTTGTTATTTAAAATAGCACGCAACCGAACAAAAAAAAAAGAAAATGACAAAAAATAAAAATACACAATCAGCATCCAGCACTCAAAAAAATGATTATTCTTGAAAAATGTATCAAATATTTTGTACTTTAAGTCTCATTTGAATCGAAACAATTATGAAAATATATGTATTTTCAAATGTAATTCTTGAGAGGAAAACTGTTGATTCAACACACGGACGAATTTGGAAACAAAAAAACAAAAAAAACACACAAAAAGAAACTTTTGATAAATGTTCACACAAAAATGAGAATAAAATGGAGAGAGGAAAAAAAATGAAATTTTGAAAAAGGAACGAGAGAGAATAAAAAATATTATTCTTTTCCTACTTTTCAGAGGAGCGAGTTTTCTCGAGGTCCTCTCTCTCCGGCTTCTCGTTTTCAACTGGATTCTCAATGGAAGTTACATATGGGGAGGGTTCGCATGTTGGGAGC
This sequence comes from Arrhopalites spinosus, assembly GCA_034700945.1. Taxonomy (NCBI): domain Eukaryota; kingdom Metazoa; phylum Arthropoda; class Collembola; order Symphypleona; family Arrhopalitidae; genus Arrhopalites; species Arrhopalites spinosus. Next base: position 5,769 of record JAQIVZ010003747.1, read on the forward strand.
CTGACTTTTTGTGAAAAATCATTTTCTGCATACTCCTCACGTCTTTTTACATGCTTCCTCTCCTCTCTCATGTTTTATGTTGTAAAATAAAAAATAAAATAAAAAAATATTATTATACTTTTTTCGTTCCATGCCAAAGAACAGCAATTTACACAAAGACACTACATATAACTATAAGACACATACGTCGACTCTGAAAATATTTTTATGAGGATGAAAAAAATAAAAATGGAGAGAGAGAGAATTTCCCACATGATTTAATTCAGAAAAAAATGATATGTACTTTAAACTTCCATATTATTATTATTCTAGTGTAAGATTACATGATACTGTATTATTATTCCTTGTTTTTGTTGTTGTTTTTTGAGAGAAAAAGAAAGAAAATCTTTTTTGATTGTGATTCCATTCAAAACGGGAGTTCATCCAAATGATGATGATGTGGTGACAAAAATTAAGACCAAAATATTTTCTGTGAGTTTTTCATATTTTTTTGAAATACCGATACATTTTTGAATATTTTAACTGCTTTTACTACATAAGACAGTAGTCATGTAGAGCATATGTAGAATTTTGAAAAATCCATAAATGTACAAGACAATGGAAATATCCTTAGTGACGAGTCGTCACTGACGACTATAGAAAAAAAAGGAAATTAGAGACAGTCATTTAGACTATGGACAGTTTAAAATAAATATAAATATAAACTATAAATAAAAAACCATACCCACAGGACATATTTGTAGACTTAATATATTTACGAACAAAGTTCAACCACTTTTTTTTGGAGACATGACAGACACAATCACTGTCAAGTGAAAAGGGTGGCTGGAAAAAAATACAAAAGGGTGAATAAAGTTATTAAGAATATTAATATTCTTAATTGAAAATGAAAATAGGTATTGTTACATACAGTACAGTGAAGGTATTCAGACATGAATATATTTTTTTTAAAAAAAGAAACGCTTAATTAAAATTAGTATCGCTTTTAATACGAGTCAAATCTCATTTTAAAAGGAATTATCCACGGCCATTGATAGTTGTATTTATGAACTATGGAGCAAGTATTGTTGAGGATTTTGACTCGTGTTCATAATTGTAATATCCTGCTGTGTTGTCTAAAGTACTTGATAATAGAAAAAAGATTAAGCTCTCTTTCTTTTTATAAACAATTTGCCTCCTCTCCATAAAAATAAAAATAAAACAAAAGGGGGCTAGTTATTGTCTATTATATTTAATACACTTGTACTTTTTGCTTAATATAATACATGTGTATTAGTCAATAATATTTTTTAAAACTCTTTTTGGATTAACTTCTTTTTTTCAAGTATGTACCAGTATGTACATAAATGTGTGAGTAGTATCCATATGGCAGTTTATTTATACCACGTCCATCAAAACCAAAGTTTACGTTCTTGACTTTATCATGATGCCAAAGTCAATGTAAACAATTGACAAGTCTATGTACATACTAGTTTCATGTATGTACACGTCCTTTTCCACCCAAAGTGGGAAATTTTGTATAAAACTTAAAGTGTATATAAAATTTTGTATATGTACTAAAGTTACTTGGAGTATCCAAAATCCTGAAGAAGAATTTACAACTCGAAAACTACTCTCCCTCTCTCTTATAGTGAAAATGCTAAGAGGCAGGGAAAGATAAACATAGGTAGTAGTCGTTATATACCTGTAATTGTACTCTAACCCAATGTGTGTATAGTCAAGTGAAAAAAATAACCCGAGAAAGTTAAATATCCTTTAAAAAAAGGTTTTGGCAGTATAATTTTTTTTTTCGCAAGAGCCCAAACGAGAATCATCTCACCTGAAGGAAAAAAATGGAAGAGTTTTTTTTTCTAAATAAAAATTGTGCTCCATTTCTTTCCCATTTATTATTTCTAATTTTCTACCATACTCCAGTCTACAGTAAAAGTTTAATTGAGTTAAATCCGCAAAAAAGAAACTAGAGTTTAAATGTGAATGTGAGACTTTATGGGCTAATGATTAATTAAAGAGATTTTGATGACTTTATAAATTTTAATCGTTTTTCTCCTCTCTCTCTCTCTCTTCCTACTCTAAAAAAAGTTTTAGGGGTTTTAGAGGCTAAGAGGAGTTGTATGAATTTATAAAATTTCATGTGAGGGTCTTTGTATTATATCTGTAAAATATTAATATAACCACAAATCATAATCGTGATGAGCAATTAGAATTACAACTCTGTGGGTGTGATTAAGATGAATTTTACCTTGATTGCTTTAGGCCTAAAGTTAGTAAAGTGAGTATTAAAAGTCCATTAAATTATGGTTTCTTTTACAGAAAAAAAACTATTTTAAAAACTCTTTCACTTAGTTAATTTATTATTATTTAATTGCTTCTGTCGTTAGTACTACTTAATCACCCTTTTTGACATTGTTTTCACTTTTTTTTCAAAATATTTGTCATATTTCAGTTCCGCTTGTCCAAAATTCCAAACTCTTAAATTCCAATTTAATTAAGCGTGTCATATTTAATTAAATGATACAGGTAAAATAGAATACATTTTTGGCCATGTTGCTCCAAGGGATTTATTTGAAAATGCTAAAAATGTTTACACTTACCACCTACAGATTATACTCATACCTTAGAATTAGATGCGCCATTTAATATTTTTTTCACACAATCTTATCTTCCTCTACAATTTTTTGACTTTTTGGTTTTTTATATTCACAAGTTTTATTCACTCTCATAACTATATATTCGTCTCATATTATAAAGGCTGTAGGCAATGTAGAGATGAAAAGTTTTGTGAACAAGTAAAAAAAAGAAGAAGAAGACCGCCTTGAATTTGCATTGAATTGTAGTGTATTTAAGTTTTTTCCATGTATGTAATGTTTGCACAAAGTTAAAGAACGTTAAGGTCATTCACACACTATGTCATCCCCCTTTGTGCATTCCCCACACACACACACAATGCGCAATGTTCAAGTTTTGTAGTTTCTTGGCCAAAAACTTGTTTTGCATTTGCACAAAAAAACTTTTTTTTTCAATTTTTTCGGCTTCTCTCTCTTGTTACAATTCATGGAATTTTCAGGTTAAAATTTTAAAAATATTGTAAAAAAAATTTGAACGTCACTGACAATTTTCAAATTGATTTTTTAAGTTTAATAATAAAAATAAATTTTAATTTAAAAAATAAAAACCATGCTCAAAATTGGCCAAAAATTTTGCTAAACTCACCATCGTCTCTTTCTCTCTCTCTCTCTCTCTCTCTCTCTCTCTCTGTGGTTCTCCTGTGCAGTCAAGAAAAAGGAGGACGTCAATAAAAAAAGGGGGTAGCATATATTATTACATAAAATTATGACGTCGAGTCGAAAGAGAGACAGACTGTATCACAAGCACAAGTGCGGTGCATTCTTCTCTCTCTCTCTCTCTGAATAAGAAAATAATGACACGATATAGTATAACAGACATTTTTTTATACATTGGCATAATCCTAGTTATTTGGACAAAAAAATTGGGTATATTATTTTTATATACAAGATTTTATATATGGAAATATTATTCATAAGTCTACAGCTGTGGTTTTACTCATCAATGTACAAGTTACAAGTCTCTTCTCTCCCTCACAAAAATAACATGCACGTTAAATGTTACAGGACTAAAAGGAACTGACGTCTTCACGCCTTTTTTTAAGCCTCAACTTCAACTTTGAAACTTGACTATTTGTATGAACTAAAAAACCCCCAATTTTATTATTATTTCCATTTCGTCTAATGTCTATTGTCTTTTTTTATCCCTATACTTTTCCTTTTTTTTCAAAAAGAAATAGATATAATTTTTAAAAAAAATAATTGTACAAATGATCATGATTTTTTTAGAGTCACGTGTTGTTTTGATTGACTTTTTGAAAAATAAGAGCAAAAAAAAAGTTTAAGGATTTACACAAGAGAGAGAGAGGGAAGGAAGTTGAGACAGAGAGTAACCATAAAAATAAGGACCAGATTGGTACCCGTACGTACAAGAAGAAGAAAAAGAAAGTCAATAAATAGTTTGCAACTTTTCTCATTTGCAAAACTCAGTTAAATAACTAGAAACAAGACAGAGAGAGAGGGAGAGGGGAAAAAAGTCGTAAATTGTAATCTCAAATCGTAATTGTGATGATCAAGAAAAGCTCTTCTTGTTGACTCCAACTGCTACTGCTACTGCTCCGTATTTTTTTGGAGGTTGTGTGTGCTTCTGTTTGGGGGTTTTTTAGCTCCTAATATTCTTGTAGTAATAAACCTACAATGGATTTCAAGCTCTTTGTCTTTGATAACAGTTGCTTCCCCCAGTTTTGGTGGTTTTCATCTTTCCCAACGAGGATATATAAAAGAGAAACTATGCCTATGTTAATTTTTCTGTCAAAGTTAAAGCTTGAACAGAGCCAATGAAAAGCTATCATGGATCCATGATAGCTTGTCGTTGGTTCAAGGTACTTGTAAGGAGGGGAACCCTTGTGGAAATGTTTCCAGAAACATTCCTTTCCCATTCCCTTCACTTGGATGCCATAAGGCATAATTTGAGGAAACGCTGTTTTATGTAAAAAAAATCGTATTTATTTACTATAAATAAATGCGTTATCAACTTCTCAAGTTTCAACGGGTAAAAAATACAATGGAATTATAATGAAAAAGCGTCACTTTAAAAAATCATACGGCTGACTACACTTCTACATAATATATTTTTATTTCATTTTTTAAATTCATTTAAATTAATGAAATTCATCAATTTTAAATGACAATATTGTCATTTAAAATAATTATTATTGTGTCATTCATAACAACATGTCTGGATTAAATTGTACAATCTGTCAGGCTAAACGCTGTCTTAACAATAAAAAAAATTCACCCGCAAAATCTTTCTTCTCTTTTCCCCTGGACAGGAATTCCGACAGGTAATATTCTCTTCTCGTTGTGTATTATTCCTAAATAAATTATGTGCCTTACAATTAAACATTTTTGATTCTTTTAATTTTTAAGATACAAAAATTGGATAGCAGTTGTGGAAGATCCTGCCAGCCTTCCAGATAATCCATGGTTATGTCAAGACTATTTTCGACAGTCTCAATTCACGACAGCGGGAAAAGCAAGACTAAGAATGAATGCAATACCCACCACTGCTGTCTTAGCTTCAGTTAAATTAAAAAATCTACGACAAAACTCAAGTGGCGTTGAAGGTTTCCGGCCTATCTTGCCCCATGCAAAAAACCACGTCTCTCAGTGGAATCCCCTTCTCAGTGTGACAGTGGTTAGGTACCCTCCATGACACCATTGGCCACTCCAAATGTGACCTCATCAGCAACAAACTCGGCCGAATCGATCAACACAGTTACTCCTTTGAGTGTGAGTCAACCGACGGCTCACAATTTGACCCATTCAATTGTGACTCTGCCGAAAAACTTTAATGTGACCTCATCAACGGTGGCCACGTCAACATTCGTCAGTTTGTCCCCTCCGACCGCCATCACTGTGTCACCTTCAATTGAGAATCCAAGGAGGACACTGATCAAGCAGCGGAGACTCACAACGGAAACCAGTCATCAAAAAGGTAACGAATTAAAATTTTTGTTATACCTCAGTGCCCCTTCCATGTATACATTTAGCAAAACAATCACAATTTGATTCCCGCTGGCCCCAACATGTATACATTTAACAAAATTAAGTTCATTTAGGCCCCACTGGTCCCACTATGTATAAATATGATAAAATATTTTTAATGTAGGCCCCGCTGGCCCCAATGTATACATTTAACTAAATAATGACAATTTGATTCCCCCGGGCCCGACATGTATACATTTAACAAAATAATGTCTATTTAGGCCCCACTAGCCCCACTATGTATACATTTGACAAAATATTTTTAATGTAGGCCCCGCATTTACTTTACATATACATTTAACTTAATTACAATTTAATCTCCGCATTCATTCATGTAACAGTCTACACAATTTTTCCTATTTATTTCTGTTGAATTTTTTTTGTTTTTCATTTTAGGTCACCAGGAAACCCCTTAAAAGGAACCCAAAAGAGCCCACTAATTAGGATTCCAAGCCTAGTATGCCATCTCTCTTGCAGTATCTGATAGAAGGCGATTCTGGTTCCAGTCAAGTACATGAATCACAAGGTTCAACCACAACAGATTCCATGGAAGATAGTGATAACGATGTAGTAGACAATAACATTACAGATTCAGGCAGTAAGTTTAATTTTAAGAAATATTTTAGACAACATATGTTAGAAGCTAGAAATCGTAAATTTAAATAAATCCAAAGCCAACTGTCATATTGGAAACGTTTGGCTAAAGAGTCAAGGAAAGGCATTGAATTGGTCAACATTGTTGATCATTGCACCCAACTTACACTAGATATGAAAAAGTTTTTAACTTCACAAATTGCCCGATCCAAATCCCACAAGTCACAAAGAGCCTGCTACACCCTCCAAGGACAAGATCATGCTCTGCGATTTTATTACTCTGTAGGGAGGAAGGAATACTTTGCCCTCAGAACATTTGGGTTTCTTTTACCTTCCACTAGTACCATTTCCAGATGGATCCAACATGTTGTTTTCAGGGCTGGCACAAAAGACAAAATCATGAATTATTTGAAAAATATGGCTACAAAATTAAAGAGTCCGGCGGACAGGGATATCATAATGGTCCATGATGAAAGAATCAAGACCAATTTCTGGGAATTCAAGATTTTTGACCAGGTCAACGTGAATTAAAGTTGGCTGATCATGCCTTGGTTTTCATGATTAGAGGAATTTCTTCAAAACTCCAATTCCCTGTTGCGTTTTATTTTTCTTCACATACTACCCCCAGTATCAC
>JAQIVZ010003748.1:0-12601 GCA_034700945.1 Arrhopalites spinosus
AAAAATTATTTTGCAAAATTTTATATCGCGAAAACGGTATGCGCTAATTTTTTTTCCTTTGCACGAAAAGAACCCTAGATCTATGGGTCTTCACGTAAATTAATTTAGTACACATCAAAAACTACCACTTTTTTGCACGACACGATTTGCTTTGCTTTGCTTCTCATGTACATATATAGAGCTCTATAAAAGAGTGTGTATGTGTATATGTACATAGCAGGTGGAATAGAAAAAGCTTCACTTGAAAGATATTCTAAAGATTCAAGACTTTGTCTCTCCATCCCTTCAGCCTTTGCCACATACGAATTGCTTTAGAGTCTCAAGAATAAGAAAAAAAAAAGTTAGCATGGTGGATGATACAGGTTGTGGCCTTATTGTACTGTGTAGTGTGTACTACATGTATAGTTAAAGGTCACGTCTATGGCCACGTACATATACGTGCTGTGGTTTCAAGAGACTCTAGTCGAGTATACCCTGCCCTGTCTTTTGTGTGTGTGTGTGGAAGAGAATAAAAATGAACAAGTTTCCACGGCTACATTATTCCTTTCCCGCTGAATTCCCACAGTTTACACACAGGGAAAAGACGAGAGAGAGAGAGGCTTCATGTGAAAAGATGGACGGATAGCGAGAGGAAGCTGAGCTGGAATACTCGTAGCATCACTACTCTTGCGCCCACAAAGCCCAGGAGCCCTCAACAAACCTACGTGTTTTATTCCCCACTTTACACAGTAGAATTTTAAACAGAAAATATATATTCTTGAGCTTTTTTACAAGGAAAAGAATAAGAAGAGAGAAAAAAAAAATTTTTTTTGTTTATTTATTTAGCCTAGTTATACCTTCCAGCTTTACAAATATAAGCCTATAAGAAGACGAGAACTTTTCAAGAAGTGTATGAGCTTAAATAGAGAAATGTAGAAGAGAGAAAAAAACATGGTCACAATATTTTGTTTCATTTTTTTTCTTCTCTACTACACTGTACTCTAAACATAACAATACTCAAAAAACATTTGTTTGGCTCCCTCCTCTTTTTTTTGCAAAATACTTGGAATTATTCTCATATGTAAGTATATGTACGTAATATTCTATATCTCAGTTTTTGTAAAATTGTGATTATGAAAATAGTTTTGAATGCATTTTTTTTGAATACGTATTTCACAGGAAAAAAAATTGACCTAGAGTTGAAACTCAAAACCTCCCACTTTCTCCTCCAAGCTTTTACTTTAGTATTTGGCAAGTAAATTTTTATTTGGAAATTCTCTGATTTTCCTATTTCACTTTCTCCATTTTCATGTGTGTTGCAAATAGTTGGGAAATATACAAGAAAAAAAATCCAGCTTTCTATTTTCTCTGAAAGTATGGATGTGTAGAGAGAGAGAGAGAAAATGGGAAGGGAGAAAGAAAGGTACTTGAGGTTTTTGCAAAGTTGATTTGGTAGAAATAGAAAATGCTTAAGTCAAGGAGCATTCTAAGTAGGCAGATTTCATTTGTAAGTAAAGAAAGAAAGCAAGTGGCTTGGTAGATTTCTTTCCTATAGAGTTTTTCTTGCTCATTCGCGAACATCAGTTTCTCTCAGAAGCTCATAAAGAGAATGGAGAATAATGGGTTGGGAAAATAAACGAGGAAAGTTTTTTTTCTTCTCTTTCTCCTCCACTCCCGATTTTTACTCTGTACTCGTAGTCCTACACTATGTAACTATTACTGTATGCTACTTTCTTATATAATATGGAGACTATGACTATGTTCCGACATGTTTCGACGCTCCTGGTCCTTTTCTTTTCTTCCTGATTCTATTTTTTCTCTCTCTCTTCTTTTCCCTTCAGTCTCTTTCTCTGGGTAATGATCTGAAATAGGGTAAAAAACGGAAAACAGATTGGTATTGTGGTCCCGAGCGGAGAGAAAACCAAAGTGAACACTTTCTCTTAGTCGTTTCTTGTTCGCTCCTAGTTTTTCCGTTGTCGCCACAACCCAGACACACAGACCAAACCCAAGCAGCCACATATTATATCAACTCCCACAGACCCCCCCCCCCCAAAAAAAAACCTTCAAACTATTCTCGATGACGATAGCTGAGACTATAATGTTATGCATTCATTACCATTCTTCTTTTCTTTTTCAGAGAGAGAGAGAGAGGCAAACCAAGTCTACTGTAGCTTAGATTAATTCCTTCGTTCATTTTTTTTCTCTTTCTGTCTCTTTCTCTCTCGTCTCACTTTCTCCCGAAGAAAAAAAAAGTTTATAAGTTTCCCCTCAAATCCTGTTTCGCCTCTTGATCATGTGGTTCGTGAATAATTTGACCCATTCGCTTTAGCCAAAGTTATAGAGCTTATGAAATACACAAAATTCTGGTTTTTTTCTTCAAAGAAATGTCTTACTATAGCCAGACTACGTATATACAGATAGTCATACATTTTACACATATGACTATGCATTGTACATTGATTAATGAATAAGAATTCTCAGCTTTATACAAGTATTACCTGAGCACACACACAGTCATGGCCACCCACACACACACTTGACTTTAATTACTTGAAACAGAAGCAGAAGCACAAGGAGGGAAGAACAAATGAAATGAATTTAATTTCTAAAATTTTCTCCTCCTTCAAAATTAATCTTTGGACTAAACTTTACGAATAAAAGATCAATGTGATTTCACCACCGCAACCTCTATGAATTTAATGAGTCCCCATGCACACACACACACACTCTCACACTCTCAAACAAAAACGAAAGTAATTAAGAGAGTCAGAAAATCTTTGTTTGAATCCCACCTCCACACTTTCTCCTTTCACCTTGATTTCTTTACTCTTGTAGATTTTAGACTTGTAGTTGGCCAAAACCAAAGCAAATAATTTGAGCTCTTTTCTACAATTCTACAAGAAATCATTAAGCTCTCTCTCTCTCTCTCTCAAGTGCATTCATAACTTGTGACTCTGACTTTGTCTATGTACATTTGATCTTCCGGGAAAACGTCTCCAGCCCGTCCTCTCTCTCTCTCTCTGAAAATAGTTCTAAAAATATAATCAAGTGTTGTAAAAGGTTAGGGAGAATGATTAAAAGAAGAAGAAATAATTTGAGAGAAAACTTTTTGTGAACATTTATTTCTTTAGACGATAATTGAAATTAATTTATTCAACAAAAACTCCATGTCCCCCCTTTTTCTTCATTCCCTATCTTTTCCCCCCATGAGTTTTCTCAAGTTATAAATTCTTTCATAAAATATATGTACATACATGATTATTTATATGAAAAAGAAGGAGAGGAGGAGGAGGTCACATATTTTCTAGATTTTTGAGATGATCTATAAATTTTAAAGGTCATATATGCACATTTTATTTTAACACAAACTCTTTCACTTTTTCTAGTCAAGCTAGAGAAAGAGAGGGAGAAAGTTGAATCCTCTTTGGTGGTATTACATTAGGGGAAAGCTCATTTAGTTACCTCCACACCAACTGCATTGCACTTGACTCTCTAGTCAAGTAAACAAGAGAAGGGGGAAAAATTGTACAATTTAAGGGTGAAGGTCTAAAGAGAAATAGTTGTTCGCACATTGGGGACGATGAGATAACATGATGAAGTTACCTTCTAGAACCAACGAGGGTTACAAGTAACAACAAGTCAACAGAGAGAGAGAGAGAGAGAGAGAAGTGGCCAACAGATTGTGATAGTGAGTTTTCTTTAAGAAAATTTTGGGCGGCCAGGATGTGTCTGCTAAATTATAATTACACATACAGCAATGGAATCTCCTGTACATGTACATGTACGTACAGATATAAAGTAGAAACTTGTTATTTTTCTTTTTTTGCTCTCTCTCTCTCTCTCCCTTGTTACTTTCCCAAGACACCCAAAAGACTGTGTGGCTACTCACACACAATGTGTACACGCATTAAAACAAGCTCTATAGAATTCCCATGTCTCAATAATCTACAAATACTAACAAGACTGGAAACTATGGCTGTAGACCAAGCACAAGCTTTAGCTTAGCTACAGCTTGTGGAAGAGTTAAAAAAAAGTAGGCAACAAAGATGGGATGTTTGAGAGCGTAAATTTCAATGTAAAATTGTAACATCCTGTACATATACCGACTACCGGTCCAGGGCGTTGAGAAACTAAATGGAGAGATGCATTCTCACCTCTATCATGAGAATAGTTACACTCTTACTAGTCTAGTGTGTGTGTGTGTGTATATATGTATGTATGGTATATTTGTACCCAAGTTTTTTTTCCTCTTTACATAGTACACAGAGAGAGGAGGAGGAGGAAGAAGCGAGAGAAAGTTGAAAGAACTTTCTCACGAATAAAGTTTTATCTTGTAAGCAAACGAATTAAGAACGGAGTCTCGTGCTAATTAGGAATTTTAATTAGAGCTCTTGAGATATTTCTTAACTTGACTGAGAAAAAGGCATCTCTCTCTAATCTCCTTCTTTTATCTGGCTTGGTCTGGCATGCAATGCATATGCACCAAAAAAAATACTATTCATACACCTTTTCCACCTTCACCCTTTTCACATCCTCATTCTACACAATATTTTACATTTACAATCACCAGAATAGCAGAGAGAGAGAGAGAGAGAGAGAAACAAGAAAAAGAAGACCATCCTATTTCCTTTATAGTAGCGTGAATTCTCATGAGTGCATACGCACACGATTTCTTTGGTTCATCTTACGCTTTACTTTTTATGCATGGGCTTTGGTTCGCCAAAAAACTAGACGCTATGAGAATTGTTCCTCAGAATTTTGTGTGAAAAAGATTCTGATGAAGGCGAAGAGTTGAGAGAGAGAGAATGGCCTCATGTTTCCTTTTTTTGCTTCTTTTGAAAATGAATGAATTTTTTTCTGTCGACTAACTCATTCATGTAATATACCTTTATTACATTACATTGCCTCTTTTTTTTCCATCCTCTCTTCTGTTTGTTCCAGACAAATGCTCCGTTTTTTTTCTGCTTCACAACTACACGTAAAGTAAAGTATACTTATGTCTTATATATGTATGCAGAGTATTATTCATATATCACAAAGAAGTAATAATGTACTTAAAGAGATGGTCATAAGTCATCAAAAAAGGTGGACGCTTTTTTTTTGTTCCTGTCAGCGACTTTGACTTTAGTTGGTTATGGGTTATATGGCAGTTTAAAGAAAAAGAGGTGAGAAATAATAAATTTTTTTGGGAGAATCGAGTGAGAAGAATAGAAAAGACAAGAGATGAGTTTTTATGTTTAACCCATCATATTTTAAAGGCCATGTAAAGAAAAGGTGGTGGTGGTGTAATCGTCCAAGTTTGTCAAGCCAAAGAAGAAAAAACCACCCAATATTTCCACCAATTTAACTTTTTTTTCTTCTAGTGTGACCAAAACCATTTCTTGGTGGATTGTGTAAGAAATGCACAATTGTTACAAAAAGTAAGGAATGTATACTATTCCTTTTTGAGGGGGTTGTTCTCACCAAAATTTTTTTGGGAGATTCTGAACAATAAGATCTTTTATCTTTGTATAATAAATTCAAATAAAAATGTACATGGAAATTGAGTTTTTTCTCGCCATATTTATTCCTCTTTAGACCGTATCTGTTTCTACATTTTTTTTTGGAAAAAAGATTATTCAGAGAATTTAGAGAATATCAGTCGTATAAAATGAAATCAAAGGCTTGAAAATTACTCTACACATTTAACATTGAAGATGACTACAATAATTTACGCTTGGTTTTGCTGTGTGGAGATAAATAAATTTGACATTCGACAAGGTATCTTTATATACAGTAAAAAAAAATTCCTTTTGCTTTTTTATTCAATTTAAAAGGCACAGTCTTGACCAACAATATGTGTACAAAGGTAAAGATGAGAAAAATAAAGAAAAGATTTAAAAATTAAGGGATCTTCATAGGTGGCACATAAATTCTTTTTTAGGATTCTTCGTTTCAACGAACTCTCTTATCCATCTTTCTCTCTCTCTCTTGTGCTGTGTCCCAAAATTTAACGAAAGGAGCCGATGTGTGTCAGACAAAATTCTCTGTTAACTTTCACACTAAAATTTAATGGCTAATACTTTATTTGATGTTTGGATAACTTTTACTTCGCATCTTGTAAATTGTGAATTTCTACCTCTCCTTCTAATCTCTACCATAACCTTTTTTGGCGGCTTTGACTTTCTTCATAAAAATTTTAAAAATATTTGACAATCAACTCACATTTATGAATGGGATAGTTAACAATACAAAAAACATAATCATTGTCAAGTAATCTAATCATCATTAAATTTAAGTGTCTATGAAATTCAATTATAGTGTGAGTGTGACTAAAAAAAGAAAAGAATTTAATATTACATTCCTTTAAAGTAATTTAATAATAAAATAAAATACTTTTATTTGAATAAAAAATGAATTGACAAAAGAAAATTCATAAAGAAAAAGTTTCATTTTATTTCAAAGAATATTTTACTAAAAGGATAAAATTTTATTTTAAAAGATAAATTTTAAAGTTGTACAATATTTTTTAAAAAAATACTTTCTTCTCAATAAATATTTTCATAAAAATTGCAAGACCCCCTCAACTTTCCCTCTATAAATGTATCATGGATACAAGTAGCAGTAGCCTATAAAATAGTGGAGCCTTAAAATTGACTACTGGCCTTTATCCCTTTTTTTGAAGAAAAAAAAGGGAATATGTTTAGAAAGAGAAGACAAAATATTTTGTTGAAAAATTCCTTCCAAAGAAATAATACTTTTTTGTTTGCCTACACACACACATGCTCCCAACCTTACCTCCATGCAGTTATTGTAATGTGAGGTGTGAGGAGTGCGAGAAAAAGAATTCATTTTGTATTCTCTCTCTCTCTCTCTCTCTCTTACATACTCATCCTATAATACAAACTTAATGTATATCCTCACAAAGCCACTCATGAGCACGTCTCTCATATCTCACCTTTCTCATATCTTCAAATAGACGAAGGTACAACGAGTCCGAGTACGTAGAAAACTTGGTTAAGTTTACAGTTAGACTATTTAACAAACTTTTTTTCCCTTTCCAAAAAAAAGAAAGAAGAAAATCTACAAGTATTTGACACCATAGATAAACCCTGTGGTCTCCCAAAACATTTGTATTTAATGTTAAGACATGCGTATGGTTTAAGTTTTGTGCGTACGAGCTGGTATAAGTACAGACAGAGACAAAATAAAAAAAGATGCATATGATCTTTTCCCATCTTTTTCATAAAAATATCTGGCTATACGCCATGCCCATGTAGAAAAAGGAGTAGTACAAATATATATGATGAGGATTTGGAAGAGAGACAAATGCTAGTTTATTCGAAGTAACTTTTGTAGTTAGGTGAATATACGAGAAATACAAACTCATATACAACAAATACCACACAAAAAACGTAACCAAACACATTTCCCTCCCAATCCCAGCCACATTTTACTGGAAAACTTACTACCGTTATACTCACACACATCTCATCTCCTTAAGCCCATTGTCGTATAAAAAGGATCCGAATAATTTTATTTTACGAACATCACCACCAACTTTAAAAGTAAGCTCAAGAAAAAAAATCTACTATTTTACTCTCACTTCCTTTATGGGTCCTTCTAATTTTGGAGGATTTTCTTTTTTAAAGGAACGATGCCGTCAGTTGACTAACTTACTTATTTGACTTTTTTTGTATAAAAACAAACTCGATAATTTGTGTGTCTGTAATTTTTAAAAGACATAACCGTCTCGTTAAATTCTCTTAAAAATTCTTTATTAATCTCAAAAAAATTGTGTGGGACTGTACTGCTGTACAGACACAATGTGTTAAAAAATGTGTCAAAGTTAATTTGTGATTGAGAAGGAGAGAAAATACATGGGAATTAAAGGGAAATAAAAATAAATTATAAACTTGACTTTTAATTTGTTAGTGAAAAGAAAACAGTAGTTAAGTATTTCAAAAACTAATGACGTGGGGGTCTGTCACGTCACATATTATTGTCACTATAAACATCATGCATAAGTTTTTTTTAGAGGCCCATGAAAACACCCACATTTCAACAGTTTCCCCTCCTCCTCCTTCTCCTTTATGTACATTAAGAAACTACATAAAGCCTTTGCCATTTTGTGGAAAGGCACGAGAGTATTTATGTAGAACAAAATGACTCTCATTTTCTTATCGTCAATGTCGTCGTTCTTACATTTTGTGTGTGTGTGTGTACCTTACCGTCTGTAAAACATTGAGTTGTCACACATTTAATTTAATTGTCATTGTCAATTGAGCATGGCATGTGGAGGAAAGGATGAAGAAAGTTTATGCATGTACAATTCTCATACATGTACATATCCATGTTGTCAACTTTTAAAACCATTTAGAGATAAAACTACCTACAAAAAAAAGTATTAAGGACTATATCCATATATAAATATACATGTACAATTGACTAGACTTTGAATTGGAGTTTGGAAGATTCAAAAGAGAGAGAGAGAGAGAAAAAAAATTTGTGAAATAAATGTGAGCCCTAGTTCTGTCGAAGAAAATTAGAGGAAAAACCAGGAAATTCTTTTCTTATCGCCGACTAATCTCTCTCTCTCTCTCTTTCTTTCTTTAGCTAAGACCAATACTTAAAAGAATTACTCTATCTTGGAGTTAGACTAGCGAGAAGACGAAGACTCAGACTTAAGTTTTATCTGCAACTTGTATCTCTTTCTGTTATTTATCTGTATCTTTTCTCTCTAGCCTTCCCCCTTATCACCTATCTACACTTGTATCACTAGCCATTATTTGACTGGCTCAACTTGTACAAAAGGAAGAATGCCTCTCTCTCTCCACACGCACACAACAGTCTCATCAACATTAGGCCAGTACTATTTTCTTAACAACGGTCTCTCTCTCTCTCTCTGGTGCTCATGGGGTTACAGCTACACGGTTGTTGTGTATTGTAGTTAACAACAACAATTATACCAAGCTCTGAGCTAAATTCGGATCAAGTCCCCCTACTCCGTATTCAACCCGGAGAGGGACAAGGAACAAAATCAAGTAAAGAAAAACGAGAATTGCACTGTAACACTGTAGTTTCCTAGTTCCTGTTAAGACTTGAACATTTCCCTCGTTTTTTCTATTATATCTCTAGACAAGTCTACACAGCATTTTCTGTATGTACGTACAAGGCAGAGTATAGTTGTGTGTGTATTTTTGTAAAGATTAGTCTCAAAGTTTTTTTTCCCTCTCTCTCTCTCTCTCTAGTTACCTTTAGCTACTCCTGTACATACTTACTATTAAGTTAGTAAAAGTTAGGAGTATCTACATTGAACAAGACCAAAAGAGGCTTTACTCCTTTAAACAACTTGAAAATGCCTTACAGACTCAAGTGGAGTTAAGAGTTGATAAAGCTGAGATTGTTAAGAAAAAGTGAAGAAGCTTCCTGGAGTTTTTTTTCTCGTCCTTCTCCTCCTTCTTATGTCATATTTGACTTTTTTCTATATAAATGGATGGGGTATTTTATTTTTTTTTTTTTTTATGTTTTCCAAAACACACGTAGAGACACTCTCTCAAGTCAATGGGGACTCAAAGTCCTCAATCTCAACTGTACAGACATTTGTATGGACGAGAGAGAGAGAAACTTGTAGTTTTAAAATTTCAATAGAAAATACAAATGAGCCCATTCAAAAGGGAAACCTCAAAGAGAGAGAATGAATCTTTTTATTTTATTTTTGTTACATAATAACAACATATAGACCAAACTTTATATATAAGACAAGTTTCATCGACTACTGGGGGGTCACAATTCAGATTTGTTCCAAAGATTGTTCCGTAATGACATGACATGATGAACTTTTTGATAAGGATAAAAAAAACTGCCACAGTGTTACGTCGTCTTCATCTAATACCTCTCATTCCATTCCCCTCCTCTCTCTCTCTCTCTTTTTGTAACGTTTATACTGAGAAGATATGTCCTGATTTTTTTATCTTGTCTCTTTCTTCTTTTCTCCCCCTTCCCCTTCCTATGTATCCCACATTTCAATTATATAACAAAGACTTAAAATAATGTAGAGTCCCTCCTAGAATTGTTGAAATGGATGTACATATTTAGTAAATAGTTTCACGCTTGTTGCTCCGGTGGTTTTGACAGTGACATAAAAATAGTGTCGTTAGTGAGGTTCTCCTTCCTTCCTGTATCCCAGGCCCCCCAAAACATTTTTTTTTCTAGCTCTCTCTCTCTCTCTTAATCTTATTTTGCGTAATTTGCGTCTAGGAAACTACACGGAAGGAACATTGGAGCTTAAAAAGTGTAGAGGAAAATGAGAGAGAAATTTTCTCTCTCTCTCTCTCTCGATGCAATGACACGGGAATATTATAACTGTACAGTCAATCTATTGTCCACTATAGTATGGCCAACTGTGAATTCATTAAATCAGTTGACTCTTACAAAAATATACACATTGTCTCTTTTTATATGAACACACGCATATAATGCGTATATTACTTATATAGAGTGTACGGAATACAAAGGGGGGGAAACCATTCAAAGTGAATTTTGTACAGAAAGTTATTCAGTTGGGAAAATGTCGTAAATATTTTGGACTTGACAAAAAGGAAAAAAATAGAAGAAAGAAGGGAAGAGTCCTTTGGCATGTGCATTGTGTAAGTTGAAATGGAACAACAAAGCTCGTAAATCGACCTGGTCTTGGTCTATATTATATTATGTATAGAAGCCCACATCTATCGCCATTGGATTGTTCACAATGAGGCATTTTTGCGCCAGGAACAGAATTGAATTATTTACACCAGCGCACTGCAGTATAGTCTCGTAAAGTGCCACAAACTATCTCTCTCTCTCTCTCTCTGTATTTCACAGAGAGAGGGAGAGAAATGAGGAAGCATTATTATCACACTTTTTTGAAAAACTTTGAAATCTTCTGTCTGCAGACAAATGCACAATTATGGTGTCTGTCATAAATGGGAGACCATGAAAATTTTTGGGATGGCCGCTATCTCTCCCAACTTTTTCATCATCATGATGAACTTTAAATTGCACTCAATGTTGTCATTGTCTAAATAAAATTTTTGCAACTGCAAATGATTGTACCTCAGAGTAAAATGTAGAAATATAGTCCAGGCAAAATAATATTTTTGCATTGTATGTACCTACCTATATGTACATAAAAATGAATTGAGTATGATAAATGTCATAAAAGAATATTTTAAACTAATAGATAATAATTGGTTAATTTTGGCACCATATAAAAAAGACAAAATATCCCTTGAGTAAAAAGTCTAGTACTCTTTGTAGAGGTGGAAAATGTTGCATTCCATGTTTCCACACTGTGGAGATGAAGAATTGGTGTAAAAACAAGTCTAGGTAAGTAACTTGGGTTTTTCGGCTCTCTCTCTCCACACTTAGACAAGCTCATCCACATAGAATCGGCAGGGTGCCCTAGACATCATGGATAGAGATTAGAGCATGGGAAATGTACCATATGGTTTCTCCGCCTTTACTTTCAAATGTAATCGCTACTTACTACAGCATCAACTTGAGTACACACACACTCTCTCTCTCTACAGTACTTTCTTGTTGGAGAACACTAATCGTGAGTACAGATACATGGAATGATGTTGAGACTATCTTTGTACAGTCTCCAGCATTTTTTTTGAAAGCTCATGTCCATGAAAATACAAACCATATTATTATTATTACAATTGTAACCATTTTTTACATTTAGTATGACCAAAGTCTCTTCACCCTTCAGTGCCCACATATGTACATTTACTTAGGTAGTACAGATACAAAAATACAACTAATGATATAAATTGGCATGATATAAATTCTTACATTTTATTTCCTCTGTCTCTACTTTACAACTTGTGTTTCTGTTTGTGTACTGTCATGTTTTTTGAGGTAAAGGACGTTTCCATATTTTTTATCTTTTCACTTTCTACTCGTATACATATGGAGGATGATACTTTTATAACATTTTTTTCTCTTCTATTTCCTACCACATTTGACATGACGTAGAACGGGGGGAAATGGAGGAAGGAGGAAGTGGGCACAAGTTGAAGTTTACTATTTATACGGGTAAGACCAAGTTTGAAAAATTTTGTTGATTCTGCTTCTGCACATGACTATTTTTTTGTAATATGTAGTGCAATATAATAGTATATATATATATATATATTATGTAATGTATCCATATTAAAGAGTTTGTGTTGAAAAACTTTTTCTTCTTCTTGAGAGAATGTCCATTCGCCCGTTTCGTGGTCAGTGGTACATTTATCGTTTATCCCGATAAATCATCGAATCCAACGACTAAACCATGACTGTACTAGTGTAAGATAGTCCATAGGAGAGAAAAAACTTTTGGCTTGAGATAAAAAAAATGGCTCAAAGAAAAATGAAGGGAAAACTTGGAACACAAGATGAGGTTTGAGGATGAGGGTGAAGATGGAGAAGAATGAATGAAGGACGAAAAAACATCTATAAAGGATCTCTCTCTCTTGTGTCATATGACAATAGCTATAGTTGATAGAGAGTATTGAAAAACATTATTGTACATGGACCAAACGGTCCTACGTAATTTTTTCGAATGCATTATCTTCGAACGTACTATTTTCGAAACATTTTGTTCGAATGACATTTT
>JAQIVZ010003749.1:0-12601 GCA_034700945.1 Arrhopalites spinosus
CTAAAATATCTTGGTGATCGGTTTACAAGGAACCGAGATAAAAAATCATAATCATTACTTTTTGATCTCCCCTCGTAATATCTGTAGTTACAATGTAAATAGTGAAGAAGTCTATTATAATTAATTTTATCTTGTCAAAATATTTATCATTCTATTAATTTTGACTCTTAATTTTTCACAAAAAAACAGACTTGGACATGAAGGAGTACATAATACAAATAAGTGATGAGAAATATTGAAAGAATATTTTAGATAAGAAAAAACCGACAGGGCTAAAAAAGAAGAAAGAGAAGAAGAAAGAGGAAGGGGGGGGGATATGATAGGCAAAAAATTTGTGGTAGTGACGGGAGTATTTGTTGAAAATAAACGAGGTGGTTCATTGTACAGCTAAAGGGGGGTAAGAAGTAGTACAAAGAAAAGGAGGGGGGGGCTATATAAAAGCTTTTACATGAAGGGAATTATGGAGAGACATGTTATGCTAAGCGTTTTTCGCCTTGAACTTGATATTATAACACACACACACATATGTAATACTTATGTACCTATTATGAAAATGTATAGTACTCGAAATCAATATTTGTTCAAAAAATAATAATAATAATAAAAAACTCACCGATTTAGATTCAGCGTCTAAAGCGTCCCACATGGATGCCACAATTTTAGAGACTTCACCAAAAGAAGCCGTTGGATTTTGACCTTTGATTGCCGCTTGTGTATCTCGAAAGAAAAGGGCGTATGCAGAGACGGGCCTGTTAATTTTAAATAAAATTAAAATTATTAATTAAACTTCATACAGTACAGATAGTCACAATTAATTAAAAATTTTTGTTTTTATCAAAGAGATTATTTTCTAAACAAAAGAAAAGAGGCGCGTACAATCCATGGTAAAAAAATATAGAAATTTTTTGTATGACACGTGTGTTCACAATTTGGATTGATGAATTGTATAAAAAAAGAGAGAAGGAGAGAGAGAGGGACTATATATCAAATCTATTGAATACAATAAAAAAAAAGAGTTGAGATATTTCATCAAAATATAATGGAGACAAGAGAGAGAGAGACTACAAAAGTTTTTTTCTCTTCAAAATTGAAAATCTATCAATTTAATTTCCAGCTTTGCATGACTGACTCAAGTACAGACAAACATGTAAAAAAAATAAATAATATATTTGAAAGTAAACTTTTCTCTGTTGTGGTCCGTCAACAAAAAAGAGAGAGTGGGAGGAAGAAACAAACCACAGCAGACGCCACATCCAAGAGACAAGAGAAAGAGAGAGAGGGTTTGTATTATAGCGATCAGATCATGTCAATGTCAAATTGAAGAAATCAGACTTGATCAAGTCAATCGAAACTGATAAAGGAATAGAATTGGACGTGAAAGGATATGATGATTTCTTTTTTTCGCTTCCTGTCTCCCTCCCTCTTCCAAGAATCAAGAAACAAGGCACAAGGAAGTAAACTTGTTTTATTTGCAATGGTCTAAGACAACAGTATGAGGTTCTGTATCCAATTGTATGATTTTTTCTCTCTCTCTTCTAGTCCTCCTGTCTCTCTGTCTTCGTGTGAACAACGTATAAAATATCAAAAAAAAAGCAGAAAACAAAAATGTCCCCAAGAATCAATTTAAGATAAAAGCACTTTCAATTTTCTTCCCTCTATTTTCATACTTCGACTCTCCTCTCTTTTTCATACAGAGAGAGAGAGAGAGAGACTATATCTACACTATAAACTATTCTACTTTTTTTCGTTTTCCCCCTTTTCCTCTTCTCCTTCATCTGACAAAATATATTTCTTCTTCCCCTTACTTTTTTTTTACTTTCCCCATCTTCAATTCTTATTCTCATATTATATATATACTTAAAGGCACTTATGTACTTATACCCTTTTATGTAAGGCTTTTCTCCCTTTTTTCCCCCACAAAATGTGGGATTTCATACACCCATACCATTTTTATCTTTTTTCTTTTTCAACTATCTTCCCTTATTCTCTCAGTATTACTTCACCTCTAGTCAACCCCCCTCCATCCTCTCTCTCTCTCTACACACACACAAATCTATAAACATATTAAGCTCTCTTCCTATAAATAACCAGTTTACCTCAGTCTAAGATGAACCAGTTCAGTTTTTACCTTTACTACTCAGTTTTTTTTCTGTGTGTTGAATAGAGAGAGAGAGTCGACATATTAGATGGATGTAGAATGAAATACTTCATTCTTTTTTTACAGAACAAATAAGACACAGAGTATTATGTACCTTGGCCATTTTGTGATTTTCTCTCTAACCACTTGACACATAAGAAAACTAAACGAGAAGAAGAAAACTTGTAAAAAAACAAGCTCTGAAAAAAAAGAGAAGAAAACTCACATTGCATCATCCGTTCAAGTCACAAAACCATTTTAGCTCGATAAAAGAATCTCTCTCTCTGGTTTCCCACCCATTCAAGCCAACAAGAAAAGAAGGAGAAAAAAAGGACTCAATAGTGTCTACTTATTGTCATCTTTCTCTTTCACTTTTCTCTCTCTCCTTTCTTCTTCTTTTTCCCTTTCATCGAATCCCATCGTCTAACATTAAACTCTCACAAGTACATCCGTTCATTCTTAACTTACTTACCACCAACACAAACAATCTTCCCTCAAGTTTTTTTTTCCTTTTCTCTTCTTTATACATATATATTTAATATACTCTGTCAATATCCACTAATATTATTTTAATCATTTTTTTAAAAAAATAAATTATTTTCTTAATTTATTAACTTTCAAAGAGGACAGAGTTGACGTGATAAAAAATGTCACACGATTCAAATTACTCATACTGTTTCAAATCTACTATAGAAAAATTATGTATAGCTGTATAATTATGTACTATATAGGCATAGTAAGAATAAAAATAGAGAGAGAAAAACTGGGCATGTGATTTTTATCTGTGAGACTGACTCGTCTCTAGGGAAATCCTAATTTAGTTGTTAAAGAATGTGAGTGATGTGAGCTTAAATTAGAGGAAAAGAGGAAGAGACGAAAGTAAGTGAGGAAGTGGAAAAGGAAGCGACATAAAAAGGATGCCTGTGCAACTCACTTGAACCTTTTACAATGTGAAGGGGGTAGAGAATAGAGAGAGAGAGAGAGAGAGAGAGAGAGAGGTTATATCATGTGAGATACAGTGATTGTGTGTACACACTAATGCATTGCATACAAGTGATATTCTCTTCAATACTATTTTAGCATCAATGTTACATATAAAGCCCTACAACCACCACCAACAACAACCACACACTTTAACTTTACTCCCAAAGAGCTCTTCTATCTCTCTATTCTCCACCACACACACACACACACGCCAAATTAACCAGAGAGCAAGTAGCAAGTGCTATATAAAAAAAGCTTGTAGGCTCTGCACGTTTCAACATTTCTTCCTCCAATAAACTATAAAAAAAAGTTAAACGGTGACACTCTTTCCCAATCGTTATTATACCCCTGCCATTCAAAACCTTTAGAAAAAAAGGGACTCAAATAAGGTTTAAAAATATGTGTATCAGTTTTATTTTTTTTGCAACATGAAGGGAAAGAAGGAAGGAGGAAGGTATTTTATATTTCTGTCTATGCTGCACAATAACAACATTATTTTCTAATACTAGACCAAACAATTTAATTTTGAAACATTCAACCCATATAAGTACACCCCCTCCTCTCCTCCCTCATCCTCAATACATTTTTGTTGTAGTACAAATACAAATGTTATAGTTTTAAGCTGAAAGCTCATCTTAAAAAATGAAAAAAGATTTTCAACTCTCTCTCTCTCACACACACAAATATGTACATGCAGTGTGTATTTTTTTCAAGTACTTGTAGAGATATACAAGAATGGATATAGATGAAAAAATTGTAGTACATAAATAAGAGTAAAGTAAACCATGTGTATTCCCTTCAATCCTCGAGATGTACACATGACTAATATTCTTACACAATTTCCCATCTCCTGTGTACGACTAACATGGAGAGAGAGGGAGGACAGTATATCCAATTGAAGAAGGCAATAAGTAGAAATATACATAACAAAAATATAAGAGTTACACACGTAACAACGATAATGTAGCCCAACACACTCACAATTCTAGATTGCACAAGAGGGAAAAATTCTTGTTTCTTGATAAATGTTTCAAGCAATAATATGTGACATATTGCTTATTAAATTATTTCTGTTTCCGATTTTTATGCTCCCCTTCTCCATTTTTTTGCCCTTTTTTTTATATCCACTTGGATCGATATGACATAAGCACAATTCTCTCTCTCTCTCTCTTTCTTTTTGTATATATATATATATATTCTTTTATATCTGTCTTTCTCTCATACTCAATTCCATAGTTTTCTACACTCGTTTCACAACATTTTTTTTCTTTTTTTTACTACTAGAAAACTACAACTGTACTCTACTCTACCCCCCTCAAAAAAAGGGATGCCCTTTTTCTCCCTTCCACTTTAGTTGGTCGAAACCATAACTTCAAATAAAATTTAGGATTTTCCAACAAAAATTTTTAAAATATGGACAATTATACGCATAAACGACCACCTACTATATAGCCTCTAGCGTACGTTAAAATACATGTAAAAAAGCATGTTTCAATGTTTCTTCCTAAAAAAAAGTTTTCTTTTTGTTTTTCCCCCTTTTTTTATTAATATTGTATTAATAAAATGATCATGACATTTTCTCTCTCTCTCATATTTATTCTCCAATGTCCATTATAATCTTTTTTTTTCTTCCTTCTTCCTCTTTTGTATTTCTTAGTCTTGTATAAACTTTTTTAAAACTAAAGTGGATACACAAAAAAAAGATAATCATATGAGATTCGTAAGAATATTTTTAGGAGGGGAGGGGGATAATAAAATAAACAAGAAAATATTGACGCTTCACCTCAAAAAAAATAAACTAAAAAATAATAAAATAATAAAACAAGAAAATAAACAATTTCTTTTTTGCAAAAGTGCTCTCCCTCTCTCTCTCTCCTTTTTTCCATTATAATACTTGAAACATTATGACTCTCTATCTTTGTGCCTCTCAAGAGAGAGAGAGAGATGAAACATGTTGGATATATGCATATGTACATATTACATGTCTACATTTTTATTTTCGGGGTGGTCCTTTTTTTCTTCCTCCATCAAAAAGAATTTTTTTTTCTACAAAATAATTCTTCAAAGTGTCCATATATCTCCATGATTTTTTTCTTCACAAAGTGAAGCACTCCCTTCCATGCACATGTACAAAGTTACCTGTACATATTTTAATAGACAAACTTAATACTAAAATATGCAAGAGAAAATAAAAGACAGTTAATTTGATACTCATATGAAAAATTCTTGAAACATGTTAAGAGAAGAAAAAAACCCCTCAATAAAAAAAACACAATGGAATTTTCTCTGAAATTAATACTGATCCTGACTATGAGGAAATTTAAATATTATTTTCTTTGACTATTTTATAGTAATATTTTTAAAACAAAAAATAAGTAATATCTGTACAGTGTCCTATGTAGTATGTAGTATGTACTATACCAAAGCTAAGCCGAAGAGAAAATAATAGTCAATATTTTTTTACCCCAAAAATATAATAATAATCTCTACCTATAATTTTCTCCCATGAAATTATCAAATAAAAAGATATCCAACTGAATGGCATTTTGAATAGTTTAAATTATTCTTTAATCTCTCAACCATGAAAAGAGAGAGAGAGAGGAAAACTTTGTATAAAATTATATACGCACAGTCAACTGTACAAATGTGTTGATGATGATGGCGTCATCAAAAAAATAACAATTAGCTTGTCCATAAAGACTTTTTTTTTGTGTACAGTTGAACAAAAAATCACAGACATTTATCATGACAAATCATGCTCAAACTAAAATTCCTCTATAAAACTGGTACTCGTGGTTATGTACACAATATAACATGTGTATCTGTAGGAGGGGCCCCGTTTAAATATTTTTGCAGTCTCTCTCTCTCTCTTGAAAAAGTGCCGGCGACTGTCTACAAGAATATTATTATTATTTTTATGAAAAAAAAAATTCAACATGAAGGCAATATGCCGGCATACTCTAGCTTGTTGGTCCCTTTGATAAAAACACATCAAAAGAGTATAACATGACTGTATACTGTAATCAAACGTAATTAGTAAACCACGGTGTGCTATTGAACAATATGGCAAAGGTCACGCAATCATGGAGAGAGAGAGGGCCTATTATTCTTATGTACAACTTATAAAAGAGAGAGAGAAAAAAAAGAAACGACTTTTTCCTCTTCTTTTGTCCGTTGTCGTTCCCTAAAAAAAAAGTAAAGCCCCCCAAAAAAACAAAGTTTTACATGATGTAAAATACTATGTATGTCCCACCATTAAAATAACTCTCGATTAACTATTTTTCAGTGTAATATTCTAATACATGAAATTTATATTATATGTATTATATTTATACAAGAGGTACTGTCGTTTAGTCGTTAGCATGTCAAAAATATTCACTATTAGACAAGTTAGTCCTAATAGACTTAATAACATGTATTTGTTATATCATAGACATAAAATGTTCAAAAACCATCATGTACAGTTACAATTATAAACATCAAGATTGAACATTATATTTTTTTTTCCTTTTTACCTTTTAAAAAATATAAATCAATGCTTTCAACCAAAAAAAACTACAAAGAGTTTTCTTGTAGTTCTCTCACTACAACAGGAAAAAAAGGGTTGAGAGAAATTAAAGCTAAATTTGGATTTGGCATGAGTGCATGAGGAATAGTCATAAGGTTGAATATATTTTTAGTATTAAAAAAAATGTAATCACGTCACAAAACTCAAAAAAAGACTGATGACTATTTTACTCTATTGTAATCATAGGAGAAACTAAATGATGAAATTATATATTATATCACTCTCTCTCTCTTTGTGTGTGTAGAGAAAATATAAATTCTTTGAGTAATAAAAAAAAAATTATTTATGTGAGTCGGATATAAATCAAAAATGTATAAAAACTTAAACAATTTGTTCAACCTTTTAAAAAAAATGTGGCACACACGACAAACCATTTAAATTGTAAGTACAGACTCAACTCGTCTCTAAATATTTTTTTTACTTTTCCTGAGGGTCTTTGTACAATTGTTCAAATTTTTTGAAAATATTTTGTAATTCTGATAAAATTGTAAAAATATGAATTTAATACTTGAAAAAAATCCCCTTGAAATTAACTCATAAAAGTTTTTAGTTCAAAAGAAAAAAAACTTTACATGAAAAATTATAGAAAACGAAAAAAAGGTGAGAAGATAGATAATCCCATCTTTTTTTGTACAAAAGCATTGAAGTTAGCATGAATTTTATTTTTTTTACACAGAGACACAGAGACATTTTTCCCTGTACAGTCCATTGAGTCAGATCAAGTGAAAGAAGTGAAAGAGAACAAGACAAAGGGAGGAGGAGACAAAGAAGAAAAAAAAGGAGTTGGATGGTTTATGTTACACTATCGCTCAAAAATACTTTTCTTTTTTTTTCAACGGTAAATGTAATAGCTCTTTCCCGGCGTTTAACACAAAAAAAACTATAGATGTATATATGAAGATGATACAGTTTTTCAAGAGACTTTTAGAAGATTCACAGAGGAAGAGAGAGAGAGAGAGAGAGAAAGAGTTCACATGATGTACTTTTACGGTCTCCTACATTTCCTCAACCAACGGTCAATTTTCCGTTGATAGATCAGTGGAAAAATGGATGGAGGGTAGGGAAGAGGGATGTACCATTTTTTTTGATAGAAGGTAAGTTAAGTACATACTATACTTTCACTTTTCTTCGAATATATTTAGACTATATCTGTATACATAGGTACCTACCCCTACAGATACACACAATGTTAACTTGGATTGTCTCCTTGCCATCCATTTATTTAGTTTTTCAAATAGAAAAGAAATGGCTCGGCCTCCTCCTCCTCTTTCTCTCTCTTTCTTTTTGTAGGAGAGGGGAGAGAGAAAAGAAGGGAAAGTTATGTGTGTAGACAGAGTCCCTACTTTTAACTGAGAGAGAGAGAGAGAAAAGAATATAAAAAAGGAGGAAAATTGAAAAAAGAGATACGACGAAGGGCAACGGAAGAATAAAAGCTTTGTAGAGGATAGTAAAGGTCCACTAAGTTACTTGCTCACCATCAGTCAACTTGAAACTCTATTCCCACACACTATTTTGTACATCTCTATAATACATCTTAAAGATGTGTATCCTCTGGATTATTTTATCCATATAATCCATACAATTTCCGCCTCATTTTTAGCTCTCTCTCTCTCTCATATCCCTAAACGCTACAATTTCTACTCACCCCCTACACACAAACGCAAAAATATTTATATCCCTCTCTCTCTCTCATACTCATCAAAAAATAATAAAACGAGTACAGTGAACCCCCTTGAAGACATTAAAATTGCGTTACATAATTTTTATACAAATACAAAAAAAGTTACGCATTTGGGTAATGAACCAATTCTTTTATGTCAAATTTTTATGTCAAAAAATAAATTTACAAGTTAACAAACACAAAACAATTTTATCTCTAGTCGAAATTCAAGAACATTTTTTTTGAATTGAATAGAATACTAATGCGTATCTGTATTTGTACAACTGAATAAAATGCGTTTCCTCTTTGTTTTTTGAGTTTTATTTGAATGAACACACGCATAAACAAAGGAACAATTTATTTTATTTTGAGAGGAAATAAAGATAGTAAAAAATGTATAAAATAAATAAATATATATAAAAAAAAATTCTTACTTTTGTGGTTCATTGGGATCCCGTTTCTTCTTCTTCTTTTGAGCTTTGGGTTTTTTTGCTGCTACAACGGGCGTGGACATGGACCTTGAGTCCACTGGTTCTGGACTGGGTCTCTTCATTGAAGCTGGTGTCATCTGTAATAAAAATGAATAAGATGAGAAAAATTACAGGTTAAAAAACACAACCAAAGTTTTCATTTCATCTCAAGACTCTCGTTGTATCTCTACAAGAGAGAGAGAGAGAGAGAAGGGAGGGATAACAAAAGGAAAAAAAACCAACAAACAAAAATTCTATGCCATGATGTATCTCTTCACATTTGAAATTTAGTTATAGTGCTCCTTGGATGCTATTTTATCTCTCGTGTCTCTCAAGAGGCTATTTTCCATTTTCTTTAAATCTCATTATACCTCCCAACTCTTTTTTTTCTCTCTTCCTTCTTCTCTCTCTCTCTCTCTCTCTAACGCCAACTTCAATTGAAAGCTCTTAAAGAGCTCAAAGGGTTTTTTGATTGA
Source organism: Arrhopalites spinosus (assembly GCA_034700945.1). Classification (NCBI taxonomy): domain Eukaryota; kingdom Metazoa; phylum Arthropoda; class Collembola; order Symphypleona; family Arrhopalitidae; genus Arrhopalites; species Arrhopalites spinosus. Next base: position 9,296 of record JAQIVZ010003749.1, read on the forward strand.
AAAATTTTATACTTGAGATAATATTCACTCCTCTTGACTTTATTTCTTGTCATTTATATATGAGGCATATATAAATGAGTATAGCCATCAGCATCAACTTTTTTTCTCTCTTTTTTTTAAAAAAATATTAAATATTCTTTTTTAAAAATATTCCTTTTCACTTTTCCCTTCTCTTAAAAAAATACTTTCCAACTCAAATCCATGTAACACCCTCCCCTTGTAAAGTCAATTATCCTTTGTGTCTTAGCTTTTTAAAGTTACATTTTCAAAACTCTAAACAACAAAGGAATTATCTTTGTCCATGTTTTTTATTTTTCTTTCTTTTTACAACAACAACAAGAGTTGTGTACTTGTGTGTGTGTGTGTACATATTTGAGTATTTAAGATTAATAAATCTGAGACAAGATAAAATAAACTAATCGTGTAAATTATGATCATATCTCTCCCTCCAAAAAAGAAACCAGAATGGCCGATATCCACAAGTTGCCAAAAAATAATAGTAGTTTTGTGGTGAAAGTGAACCACTTTCTATTTCTTTATTTCTTTATTTATTCCTACACAGAAAAAAAAGCGGCCACTTTGCCTTTTACAAGGAAGACATGTTCTATATTAAAAAACATGTAAGGTATGTACAAGAGAGAGAGAGAGAGAGAGAGAGGGAAGGATAAGCGTAATGGAAATCTGTCCATTGTATTTTCTAAATCCAACGTCATTGCTTCATATACATATGAATGGCTTTTTCATATTATTTTTTTTGTGCAAAAAAAAAGAATTCTACATCTAAATAAAATTCGCTATGTAATACACTCCCCTCCTCACTATCTTTATCTCTGTTTGTATTTGTGAGAGATTTCTCTAGACTAGACTAGACTAAAAGAAAGTATAGGAAAAAGATGAAGAAGAGACAGTAAAAAAAACACAAGTGGAGAGTCCACCCAAGTTAAAACTATTTAGTTTATATATCAAGTAAAGAGAGAGAGAGAGCTGAGCCTCTGTAAGTCTCTTGAACATATTAAAACATATGAAGAAATGAGGGAATGGGAAAGGTAGAGAGAAAGCAGAAGAAGAAGAAGAGAAAAAAAAGAGTTCTAAAAAACCTCTAGCATGATTTTTTCTCATTTCGCATTCGTAAAAACTTAGATTACAAAAACATTTGAAATAAAGTACTAGTGTGTTTTTTTGGTAACCAAGTTTTTTTTTTGCCTTCTAAAAAGCAAGTTTATGTATTCAATAGGAGCACTTGGGACAGAGAGAGAGAAGAAGAAATTCACTACTTACAGACTTATATATAAAATGCTAGCTTGGACCTATCTAAGTAGTGTATTTTATATGCAATGTTATTATTTTTACAAGCCATTTGCTCTTTGTATTTTCATCTCTTTTTGCCTTCATTCCAAATCTCATTTTCCTTCGAAAATGGATGTGGAGGCAAGAAAAAGAAGAGAGTGGAAAAAAGTTTGTTTCAAGAGAGAGAGAGAGTTTTGCTTCGTTCGTTGAGCCCAAGGAAAAGAAGAAGAAGAAAAAAAAGAAGCCCAGGCCAGCCCTAGTCAAACTGTATATATGATTACACATAAGAGTAAGCTTAGAGAGAGAGACAGAGAGGGGTTTGAGTTTTTTTGGGGGGAAGGAGAGGAGGGAGAAGGAGAACAAGAAGAGAAAAAAAAGGGGGGACTGAATTCTTAATAATAGAAAACGATTTTGTGAGCGCATAGAAATGACTTATTTGCTTGCTGGAAATTGAATCAAAAATTCAAAGAATTCTTCCTCATTTCCTAGAGAGAGAGAGAAGAAAAAACAAGATTCTGATGCTCCACTCAAGTTTTTGATAAAAATTTGTTGCCTCTCAGACACAATCCATTTTTCATCTCTTCCTGATTCTCTCTTTCTTTTCCTCTTTTCTTCTTTTCTCCAAGTCCAATGGTAAGAACTTGAAGAGAAAGGGAAAAAGAGGAGGGGGGTGTTGTTATAAGAGTCCTTACATAAGTAAATGAATGAATCCATGCATATGTACCCATCACCCCTCCATTTAATACAAGAGAAAGAAAAAAAGATATACTTTCATATGTAATGTGTAACGACGCATTACTTAGTAGAAAAACTATACACTTGAGTACAAGAAAAGAAGACAGACACAGTGAGAGAGAGAGAGAGAGAGAGTTGAAGCCAACCAAAAGGAGGCAACAATAAATTCTCCAATCTCTGTAATTTGATGGATTCATACAACGAGCATTTTTTCCCAACACTAAGACGACTAACACCCCTAAATCACATTTCCCCCTTCTTCTTCTTTTTTTTCCAACGACAAAATGCTCCCCCCTCTTTCCTTCCTTTTCTATTCTTGTCTTCTTATATTTTTCTAACTCCTCTTCTTCGTCACAAAAAAACTTTGAGAGTCCCCCATCCCTTTTCTTTCTCTCTCTCTCTCTCTCAACAATTTTCACTGCATATTCGTATACCCCTATCTCTCCCTCTCTCTCTGAAAAGAAAGAAATGAAAAGAAAAGAAAATGTTTCTAATATCTTCTAACAACAAGTTTAATAAGAAAAAGTATGGTGGTCTATGCACTGTGAAAAATTCCAATTTCTCTCCCTCTCTCTCTCTTTCATTCCTTTTCTCTCCCTACAAATACTTTCTCTTTCTCCAATGAAAAGCGCATGTATTTTTCTCTCTTTCTTCTCATCCTTCAATTCTGTATCATTAATCAATAGAAAAATTTACATTTCCTTTGATGAATTCTTCTCAATCTCAACATTTTACTAGCCTCCTCCTCTTTCAACCCTCCCCCCTCTTTTTATTCTTTTGTCTTTAAAGTTACACTTGGAATGAGTCAAGTTGTTTGGCATGCTCAAAAATGTATATCACAACCTAAATAGCAAAAATGGGCCAGGCGGTTGGCGGTAGTCTCACACACTACGTGAGAAAGAAATGGTCCCAGTCGGGTTTTTTTTTTGTTCAAGAGAGGAAGAAGCGGCAAACACCGCCGTCTTTTTTGGTTAAGAAAAGGGAGGACGATATATAACAAGTCCATGTGGGATATACACAAACCAATTCTCTCTCTCTTTTACACACTGTACAAGTGTGTGTATAAGTGTATATATATATATGTAGTTGCATGTACTTTTCATAGGAATATTACCTCCCATGTATTTTTTAACACATGTACACCTCCTACAACCACTTTACCTTTCCCTATAGAAAAACAATTCATACGGAAAAGAATATACACACAAGAAAAAAAAATTCTGCCGGAAGAGACTTTCTTTCTCTCTCTCTCTCTCTCTATATATATATATATATATATATATA
>JAQIVZ010003750.1:0-12589 GCA_034700945.1 Arrhopalites spinosus
GTACGTGCCCTTTGTTGACCAGAGTGACCTGATGGGCTCTTAATTAAGTCAAGGGACTTATTATTTCTTTGTTTTATAATTTTTTATTTGTTTCATTTAATTAAGAATGAATAAATGTTTCTTTGAAAATCTGATTTTAATCTTGGTTCATTTCATGCATAAAAACGTTTTAGATACTTAAATGTTGGTTATATTGCTCTATTATATTGGCATTACATGACTAGAGTAAATGATAACGTCTGGCCAAAATAAAATCTTTTCAAAAATTCAATTTTCTGGCCAAAAAGAAATAATTTAATTTAATTTTGAGATTTGTAATTCCATTACAATTAATTATGACAATTTTAATTGTCCATTAATTCAAGAATTATTTTTAAACAATTGTAAAGTACAGTTAAACTCATGAGCGCGCGTGTCGTGCAGCAACTACAATGCCTCCTGCAACGACAACAGCGCGAATTTGCGCCGCAAACAAATTTCCATGCGACAACGCAAAATGTATCCCATCCAATTTTTGTTGTGATCGCGACAACGATTATGGTGACATGAACGACGAGCGCGGATGCCCATCAACGACTACAGCACTCCTAACAACAACAACTACAAATCTTGCGCCCTGCCCCTCAAATCAATTTGGATGCAACAATGGCAATTGTATTTGGAATAGCTGGCGATGTGATCGCGAGAATGATCGCGAGGTGATGGCAGCGACGAAAGAGGATGCGCTGTGGCGCCATCTCCAGGAAGAGGAAAATAATAAAAATTATCACAATATTTTACTTTCTATTAGATTAGGTATACCTATACTTAATTTAACAAATGAAAATTAGGTAATTTTTTCACAAGATGTTTTAAATTAAAGTCAATAAAAAAATAATAAAAACGTAAAATTAATCTTGTTATACTAACAATTAAATTTTTTTATTAAATTTAATGGAAACTGTTTCCCTGAAAGTAGTCGTACAGTACAGGCGTCGTCATTTTAACCAAATTAATTGTGACATTAGAGGCGAAAACACCTGCCGGAATTCAGTCGGGTGGTAATTCATTTAATTATGTTTCCTCATTTAAATATTCTAAATTTTATAAAACTTTTACTTTTCATTTTGGCAGGTGCAAAATTAAAATATTAATAATGATAGTTTTACACAAAGTTTTAAATATTCTTACTCTCACAGGACTTTGTTTTCTCCTGTACATGGGTTTGGCCTATCATTATTTTAAACCTCAATTAAATTTAAATACACTCATTTTGGCTCCTACATTTAAATATCAATTTTTGCACAAAAATGGTAGCAGTGCCAATCCAGAATCAACAAAAATTAGCCAATTTGAATAGATGGATAGACGCGCGAAAACGAATCACTTTCACCACATTTCAAAATGGAGTTGATTCTTTAGAACATAATTCCAGTTTGAGCATGCCAATGACAACTACATACAGCGTAAAAATTGTACACTGGTACTTTTTATATGCGCATGTCCACGGAAAAGCGGAGTACACCGAATTTACTGCAAAACTAAATTTGAATTTCCCACCCACCATCTCGAATGACATTGGCTTGGCATTGAGACGAGAATTTGATAAAATGTTACACAGAGTGAACATCGTGATTGACCCATGGATAACTGAGAAGGAAGACGTTGACCTTAAAAATAAAATAAAATTGTCGGGACGCCTTGACATGGTAAAAAGGACACTACGGGTCAACATTTTGGTCAATTTTGTTCACGCTAAATTGCCCGATGTGACCTACAAAAAATTATATCTGGATGCTAGATCCATGACCCATCCATGCATTTACACTGACACCGTCCTCCAAACTGTATTCAACATGGTTGTCATGACTAATGTGGAGGGAATTTAATTTTTGACTTGCGCGGGAATTTCAAATCAATTTTTCCTACAAGTTTTTACTCAGCCTTTCCAAGGGTGGCTCAGCGTTATTTTGACCGTCGCCGTTCTGGCAAGCTTTAATTTTTTTGCTCTCGTCTGTTCATTTTTAGTCCACAACCAATTTGGCGGTTTTGGTTGGGCGGGAAAAAAATTTGGTAATGTTTTCATTGTTTTTGTATTTTTGCCGTTGCGTTCTTTACTGGAAAATTATGAGGCCCCCAAGTTTTCAGAATTTAAACTAACCCGCCTGGGGCAATTGCCTTTGTCACTGACAACAATTATGTTGCTTGTAATGGCGATTGTCATTGGGAATGGTTACAAGGAAATTGTAACTAGCGATGTGACGGCAGTGCCACCGCGCAAATTTTTAAAAGAATTTGATGAAGTAAAGAATTTCACTTTTTACACGCAATTGAGTGACGCGTGCAAAATTCTGTTTGCAAGCGACGTTTATGCCAAGACGGTCAATAGCAAAGAAGAAAATGGAGAGATGCTCTCCTGCTTTGACACTTTCAATGCATTGGACAGGGAACTTGAGAGTCTTCAAAAGTTAAAGTTTATCACAACTCCATCTTTTGAATTTACAAAAAGATTCGAGAAATTGGAGGGAATGTGGAATCAATTTAAAAAACCTCCTGACTATGCTAATTTGACTATCGAGCCCCTTTTCTTAATTGCAATGGCACGGCCCATGTGGATTTCACTAGTAAAATTTTGCACTTTGATCATAGCTCAAAAAGTGGAAGCAACAGTCGGAAGGTGGCGCCACAAGCTTTTATGTTGAGTAGTGAAGAATTTATGAAAATCCCGCTCACGTGGGGATTCAGAGGGTTTCAGGGCTTGGCGGAATTTTTGATGTTCAATCGTCCCTCGAGTCAGGGCTCTTTGGGTGATACGAAAAAATGTACAGACTCGACAAATGAAATGTGACCTTAGACTGCATTTTCACTAGGCTATTTATTCTGGGTTTGCATGTAGGGTTTGGCGTTGCTATTAGCAACCAGTTGTTATTTGAAACAAACAATTTTTTTCCAACAAATATTGGCGGGAATTTTGTAATTGGATTGTACATCATCCTCTGATGTTGTACCGCCTTGGCTTCATTTACCTTAATTTTGGAGTTGGTGGAATTCTTTGGAAAAAAATGGAAGCGGCGGTTTGGGAATTATTTAAATATTTTAATGTGGCGGGGATTTTTCAAATATACTTTTGGTTATGTACCGTCGCCATTTTGGTTTCGGATGGGTGGAAGGAAGAGGGATGGGTGGTTTTATGAAAGTTTGTTTGACTTGGGTGTGACTTTACAAAGAAATGGTCCTACCCAATCTCAATTAGATCAAGTTTGGGTTTCTGATTAAGTATCTCAAAGAAAAAATAATTAATTAATCCCATATTAAATGATCATTTAAAATTGCCTCTTCAAAGAGGCAATTTTTTTTTAATCCTTTACAAATATTTAATTGAGCCATTATGATCCAATGACCAACCCATTTAGTTAGACTATTGAAAACAATATTTTTGATTGAAAGAAGACGGCCATTATCCAAAGTCACAAAAAAATGAAAGGCGTTTTGCTTTCTTCTTTAATTTAGTTTTTTAATGAAAAAGTTAGTTAAATCAAACCATTCACAAGAAATTGACAGTTAAATTAGAGATGATGACCAACAAAGTGAAGACGGTGCCCTTTCGTATTTTATAAACACAACTGACTTGAATTAAAGAGATAAATTCGTAATAAGGAGCGGAAATTGTTTAAAAAATCAAAAATCTTTTTTATTCGAGCAAAATAATTTGAACAAAAATCCATTCGAATAAAATGTCATTCAAACAAAATGTTTCGAACGTAGTACGTTCGAAACTGATGCATTCGATAAAATTACTCAACACGGCGAAGAGGAATATGCATACTATGCATAGCATCCTTCTATATCATATGCATTGAAGCATTTGCCATCCCTTCACACTGTATACATATTGCCACTTTGGCCTCCCTTACCCTGCCCTTGCGCCTCCTCTTCTAGCGGAAAAAAATCATTGCCATTTGTTCCTATTCTCTAGTCTTGTTCTCTGGGAAAGGCCCATAAAGTAAGGTTATATATTCTCTGGGAAAGGCCAAATGAATTCTCTGAGGGAAGGGAAGGAAGGAGGTTTTGGAAGAGTCCTTAAACTTTCCTTTCCTTCTACATGGCTAAATTTAGTTCTCCCTTCTCTTTTGTTTTTTTTCATGCATGGGACATTATTGGAAGGGTGTCGATAAGTCCAAGTCTCATTTCTGTCCCTTGTTCAATTCAACATTTCTCATCTCCGCTACGTGGAAAGCTCCACTCGTCAAGGCCCTACACGTTAATTGACTATGAATACAGGTAAATTGTTAGGAAAAAAATCTAAGAGCATTTCCCAGTGAGTGTCAAGTTGTTGATTGATTAGTATACAACTTTTATTGTAGAAGCCCTAAAATTGAAGGGAGTTGTGTCCCCAACGAAGATGAGCGGAAAGGATGCTGACCGAATGAATGGAGACGTTGCAGTTGGATCCTCCCGGAGGTGGTGGTCCATCAAAACATGTTTTGGCCGTGGAATTCTTTTTGTGGGTCTTCTTATAATCACGGATACCATACTTAGCATGGATATTCCTATAATAACTACAAGCCGAAATGCTTCCATCATTTTATTAATTGGCCAATTCATTCTTTTAATTGTCATCTCCATTTTGTCGGTAAAAGTGTACACCCTGCACAAGGCACTAAGGTCTCCAAATCTCATTTTTTGGGGGGACAGTCTTGGTACGCCTGTCTGACACACATTTAAATTCAAGGTTATTTGTATGATGAACCATTCCTCGTGAATGTGTCCATTTACAAGAAAAGAGAGAAAAAATTCGTTTATTAAAATCCATTAAGTTAACACACAGTTAATGGAACATCATTTCATAAATTAATTTGAAATAATTTATGTCATAAATCACACTAAGAGATTTGTGACATTTTTGTTAATTGAGTATCGATTACTGATTTCATTGTAAAATACAATTGGTTAGTTAACATTATAAATTAATGCAATATGAAAGGGTATTTAGCCCAACCTTCTTCAAATTATCCCTCCCCCATTTAAAAAGTTTAAATTATTTTTATATCGCACTCAAAATAATTGTTTGAAGTCAAAAGTGAATTTAAATTAGTGATGCATTTCATTTTAGCATAAATGTTCAAATTAATCAATAAAAATAATTTTTAATTGTTAATCGTTCATTCACATATTTTATTTTGCCTTAATGTTGGGAGAGTGGGGGAGACTATGAGTTTGTACTTGAACTACTTGGCAAAGAAATCCTCCCGGCGCGGCGGTGCGTAGATTTCTATTGCGTAGAAAATCCCCCCTTCTACGCACTTTCAGTCTACACTATATTTCCAGCCCCGTTGAGTTGAACACAAATTTTTTCTTTTCGGCTCGTCCGCATCTCTCTAATTTTTTGTCCATTCAAGCGCGTGGGTAGAAACCGGTAATCTCAATTAAATTGAAGCTCGCCTAATAGAACAACCACTAAATCGAAAAGGTAAGCACTATTTTCCTAAAAATTGCAAAATTTAAGAAAAAATTTCTCAAAATAATTATTCATTTCGAAATGTTCATTCTCAAATTGTCGATGATGTTGGTAGATGGAAGGAAGAAGAGCGTCCCCGTTGAAAAAAAAGTGTGACCTCGTGGAAAAGCCTAAGAGAGGAAGAAGAAGGGAAGGGCACTTTGGAATGTATGACCTGGACCACGACCATGAGCATGACGAAGAGCGAAAGGAGAGGTCAGAGTTGGATCTGGAGACATTTCCGATGACAAGGATAAAGAAAGAGGATTGTCAGGAGTGGAGTGACATGATGGAATTTATGGAGGTCATCCACGACTCGGACGGTGGTCTCTACTCCTGGTCTCCCGCCAATAAAAAGTGGACTAAAATCTAATCATGCCCACCATTTTTCAATTAATTAACCTCACTCGTACAAAATATCCAACCTTTTTTTAATTAATCTTCAACATAATAATTTGTGTAAAATAGTTAAACGTTTATGTACATTTAATTCGTAAAGCCAAAAAATTGTATTGTTTTAAATACCTTTCCAAATCTCAATAAATTTTGCAATTTTTTTATCTAAAAAAATGAGTTTAAGTTTTGTAATTTTAATTTCCATAAACAATTTATACAAATACTTTGTCAATTCTCTGGCTTTACGTCTTGCACTCCATTGAATTAACCTTTAATTTTTTAAACTATAATTAAGTTCTTTGACCCAAAAGTCAAATCCCAAGATCATTTTAGAATATATGTGACTTTAATTATGATCGTCACATCCTCTATTTTAATTCGTCCAGAATCCAGTGTTGGCTGCCCATTTTGCCCAGTGTTTTTTGGGCAGTGGGTTTTTTAGGGTTTTTTTGGGTTTTGCCCAACGGAATTTTTACGAGTTGGGTTTTATGGGTTTTTTGATTTTTTAACTTTTTAATTTTTATTAAACGTAGGATGAAATTACAAATATAAATTGCTGTTCAATAAACAAGTAACACTGCAAATAACGGTAGTTTTTTATCTTATAAACTGAATTATTAATAATTTAGGTTTTTCTCTTTATATGCCGACCTAAATGTAGCACATCAAAGATTAAAACATTAATAACTTTGACAAAATAAGATTAAAATGTCCCAAAATTGGTGTGTAGATAGAGGTTGATATACTACACAAGAATATATTACTCAAAAAATATTATTGACCTCTAATTTGACCTTTATTAAATGTTTTCTTTAGTTCAGGATTTTACCCAAAACCCAAAAAACCCATTTTACCCACTTGGGCAGCAAAATCTAAAAAACCCTGGGTTTTTGCCAACACTGCCAGAATCACAAAGCACCTTTGAGATAAAATGTCAACTAAAATCAATTATTATTGATTTTGAATAAATTTATATGTGCCATTTGGATTAATTTTGTGTTGGAAGTACGTGCTAATTTATTTGACAATTGTTAGTTCATTTTAATTGTATTCACATTTCATGGACATTCGATTAGTGTGGTCAACCAATTCTAAATTAAAAATTCTAATTCACATTTTCCCTGAGGCAAATTGTTTAAAAAATGTCTAATTTGCGTAGTTTCATCTCCTCTGGACAAGATCCAACCAAGACTCCCTACAAATGACTCAATCATTCATCCTTGCAAAAAAAAATGCAAACAACACAATCCGATTTTTTTTGCAAACAAGTTTCAATTTCTATCCTCGTACAGGTCAAGATGGATACGAAAGAAATGATAATTTATTCACTCTCTCCCTCTCTTGATTACATGCAAAAATTTCAACTTGTTTATTGGCCACACTCCAACTCTTCTCCAGTGTCACTGCGAACATTTTGCACTGTGCACAGCATGCAAATTTCCTACTGCGTACTATCATCCCCATTGCTAAAAAAACTTGCAATTTTTTGTGGCACAAATTGCAAAGCCTAGAGATAACTTTGTGTTGCATTTATAAATAATAATTAAAGGAGCCAGTTGACCACAAAACTTTGTACTCGCTGTAGTACCCCCCATTCAATTGCCAACAATATTTTTGCAAATCTCATTTAAAATGAGATTAACCAATTTTTTAATACTTTTAATATGCGGGCTAGTGCATGTTCAAGGAGAGGTTAATGACCTCTGGACTCATTCCATGACCTTACCATCTCAAATTCTACTGCAATGGAATATCACTGACCCCATGTACATCACAATGGAAATGAGTGCCCCCACAAAAGGCTACATTGGCATCGGCTTCACTCCGAGTGGGGGCATGACCGGCAGTGACATAATCATGGGGTGGATTGACCAAAATGGCGTTCCTCATTTAAAAGTAGGTGGTACAATTCAAATGTTTTTAATTGCCCGCTCATTAAAATTTTGAATTTTTAGGACTACCACGCCCTCCGAAATGAGGCGCCAATAGAAGACGAGCAGCAAGATATTGAACTAATTTCAGCCATTGAAGATGACCGAGGGACCAAATTCGTCTTCCGGCGGAAGTGGGAGACATGTGATGAGGAGCAGGACATCCCAATAAACGTAATTTTAAATATTACCGCCAAATTCCTAGCTAATTTGAAAATTTTAAATAGGAGGACACGATGAAATTAATTTGGGCTGTTGGGGAGGAAGACCCCCAAGAAAATGGCCCGCTTCCGTGGCATGGGAGGGAGGGTCGGGGCACCCGAAGTGTTTACATGAAACATCAAGGCAACCCCAAGGGATTCCCTGATGATGACCCCGAGTATGACCCTGCCACTTCTAATGTTAAATATTGGGACATTAAAATGCATCAGGTTAATTACAATTCAAGTTTAAATATAAATTGATTTTTAATTTAATTCTAAATTCTACAGTACATCATCCCTAAACATGACACCAATTACATGTGCAAATTATTCAAATTTCCCAAACTGGACAGGAAGCATCACATCATTGCTGTAAGAATATTTTAAAATAAAAGGTCAATTTTGAGTTGGATTTCAATTTTAGCATCGGCCTTTAATTCCGGAAGAGAGTGTCCCATTTGTCCACCACATAATTGTTTTTCGATGTGCTGTCCCTAAAGGACTGGGACTGACGGAAGAACAAGTTTTTGAACCGGATCTTCATCATCCCACCATTGGCTGCCATGATGACGAGATTCCTTCCGCCTGGCGGCAATACTGTGGTACTATTCATGTCGCCATCGGCGTGGGATCGGAAGGTAAATTAGTCATTTTGGAGATCTCTTGGAATTTTCACAATTTTTTAAAAATTCTTTTGACAGGTGACATCCTCCCGGATCATTTGGGAGACGCCATAGAGGGCGCTGAGAATGGTCACACCTATTTCAAATTAGAAGTACATTACGACAACCCGAATAAATTGCACTGTAGGTTAATTAAAATGATAGAAATAATTATTTATAATTAAAATGTTTTAATTAAAATTAAATTTTGTACAGTAAACGACTCGACAGGAATTCGTATGTTTTATACGGACCAATTGCGACCTTATGAAGTCGCCATGTTATTTGCGGGTCACCGCCGGACGCCGTTCTTGTCTGTTCCGCCTCATCAAAAGAATTTTAAAATTAACGGCTTTTGCTCACCTGACTGTACCCAAAATGTAAGTCACTTTAAGATGTAATTTAATCAATTTTAATTTCATTTGAAAATTGACTGCATGCAGGGATTCCCCCCAGAGGGCATCAAAATCTATACTGTGCTACTTCATGCCCATTTATCTGCCAAGCGAATTGTTTTGAAACAAATTCGTAATGGCGTAGAACTTAAGCCAGTGGCAGAAGGTTTGAATTTTAATAAAATTTAATTGCAGAATTTTTAATTTCCAATAAATATTGGCGGGGTTTTTTTAGACAGACACTACGATTTCAATTATCAGCAGTACCGCATGCTGACGCCAGAGGCGTTGATTTTACCTGGTGATGAATTGGTTGTGGAGTGTGATTATGACACGCTGGGCAATGAGACTTTTATTTATGTAATTTAAATTAACCGTTAATTACATTTTTGTTCATTATTAACAATTTATTATTCAAACTAAAATTTAACTGTCGGTTTATTTTGTATAGGGAGGCCTTTCTACTAGCCGGGAGATGTGTGAAGTTGGTTTAATTAACTTTGGACATAATTTGAATAATCATTATAATTTAATTATAATAATTGTAGGCCTTCATTTTTTACTACCCCCGATCGGCCCTTACAAATTGTCGGAGCCAACCTGAATTATATTCCTGGTTAAATGCCCTTAAAATTGAGAACGTTTCCGGTGACATTTTACAAAAATTAAACCTTCCTTATGACCCCGAACATCGCCCAGAGTAAACTACAATTAATTTTAAACATAGTTTATCAAGTCTTTTTAAATGAATTAAATCATTTTTGCAGACAAAAGAAAAAATATGTCCTCCCCGATGACTGTTACGTCATTGGTAAATTAATTAATTAATTAAAATTGGCAAATTAAATAAATGTAATGTTAATTGACAGATAATGGAAAATCGTACGACAGACGTGGCGACATTTTTGGCAGCATGAAAATCACGAGCCCCAACGATTTGGACAAATATGAGACAGTCCACGATCAAATGTCCCACCTGGATTGGTATGACCCGAAAATGGCGCATCAGGTTGAAGAGAGTTGGATCACAGGGCCGCATTATATGCATTGTGGCAAGGATAGTGGGGAGAAGGTCAATTCTAATGTAAGTCAATTAATTTAATTTAATTACAATTTTGTGTTAACATTAATTAAAATTGTAGGGTCACATCAAGTATGCTCAAAAGTTTGTTCCTTACGAGGCCCCCTCTCCCAAGAGACATTGTGCCCGGGCTTTAAAATCCAGTGAAAATGGGAGTGACCTCAAAATGCCGTCAATCGCTACAATTATTTTTCTCTTAATTTCCATTGAATTACTCCATTAAATTAATTATTCATTTGTTTTGTTCAAATAATTATAATTAAAGTCCATTCAATTTCATGTGGTGAAACTTGACCTTAGACATTGTCCATAATTTATACTGAAGTTTCATACATTTCAACATAGAAAGAACAAAAGAGATTAGTTTTAATCTCTTGTTGTTTAAAAACTTGTTGATAAGGAGCTTCCCAATTAACGCCATTGACGCATCTCTGACAAAACTCCTTCCTCAATGGAGGACCCCCCACAACTTACTTGTCCCCAACCGTTGGCGCCATTGGGATGGCACGGGACAAGATTAAGAATTAAATTTCTGTCATTACGTAACTTGGAACAGATGTGATGAGTCAACTTCAAGATGCCACAATTTTAATTCAAAATTCATCTTTGTCATTCCAATGAGAATCATTTCCTTTTCTATTTTCATGGGCCACCACGTCTCAAAAATCACACAAAAATGACGTCACCCTCCAACAGTGTAAAATATTACAAAACATTTGTAATATTTTACTGTACCCTGGCATTGGTAAAATACTATTTAAATTAATTATTATTTCTCCATTTAATCATTTAATTGTTACAGGGATGTTCCTTCATGTTTTTGAGCCCAGCGATCATTGACTTTAGCGACCAATTTGAGACCACTGTCGATCAAGTGTCTCGGGTCTTTACCATCATCATCGTTTCCTACATCGGAGGCGCCTTAATTTGTAAGTGGATTTGTACATTTATTTTCCATTTTTAATGTTCAATTTAATTTATAGGTGGCGTCCTGTACAAGTATTTGAATCGCCAATTCATAATTACGCTCCTCTTTTCTTTGATGTCCCTCTCTTTGATATTGACCCCATTCTGCCCCACCATCACCTACTTTTACTGTGTCAACGCCCTTCTGGGCTTCTCTCTGGGAGGTTGTGACCCCGCCTTAATGACATGGATATTAGACGTTTGGCGCCACAAATGTCCTCCATATGTGTTGGCCAAAAGTTGTTGTTTTGGCATCGGCACTTTTTTGCCTCCGCTCATACTCCAACCTTTTCTCGCTACTGAGGAACCCAGCGTAAAGTTTAGCAACTCATCAAATGACACTGGAGTGACCTTAGGTGGACGGGAAGAAGGTCATTTAATTCCCCCATTTATAATTGGTGGCGCCATCGTGGGCCTCTCTGTCCTTCTCCTATTGATTTTGGTCTGCGTGCAAAAAAATGAGATAGAAAGTCTGACTCCTCAAGAGAGTGCGCCATTGTTGGAAAAATCTGGCGAGAAAAAGTCACGTGAGCCAGAGCCAGCACCGCCAAGTGATAAGCGGGGAAAAGAATACAATTCAAAACTTCGCACAATTTGTCTTGTCATTCTTTGCTGTCTTGTCATTGGTTTTTTTCAAGCCTTGGAAATGACAATGGTCCAATTCCTTCCAACTTTCTCCGTTTACTCTAAAGGACTTTCTCTTTCTGAGGCGGACAGTAAATATCTTACAGCTATTTCAATTTTTGCACGGTAATCTGTAACTATGATTTTTTTTGTTTTAGGCGCCCAAATATTATCAGCAATGACAATAACATTCGCTGTGGTACAAGGATTGGCGGCACCAGTGACGTTGAGGGTGTCACCCGGGTTAATAATATTTGGGAATTTTGGTTGTATGTTGATAGCCAACGTAATTCTTCTGGTGCTGGCACCCACCTCCCGGTTTTGGTTGTGGACGGCGAGCATCCTCATGGGCATGGGAATTTCCACAGTTTTCCCATGTTTTTATGGGTTTATAGAAAAGTATTTGCAGGTGAGTGATTTGGTGAGTTCCATAATTATGGTATTCGGAGGGACAGTGAGTTGTCTCTTTCCTCTAGTTGTGGGCAGTTGGATTCAGGAGAATCCCTCCATTCTTTGCTACGCCACTTTCTTTAGTATGACCATCTCTGGTCTCGCTTTCCTTCTAACTTTTTATGTCACCGTCATTCGATAACTTTGAATGGAATTCAAATTAATTAATGGTAATTAATTGTAGTCTGTGTAAAAAACTTTGTTGACGAATAGAATGTTATTTAAATAAATTGTAATGTCTCCTATTTGTTTACAAGGACTTCTATACTCGCATTTATTTTCACGTTGATGCAACTAAGTAAAACTAGGGGTGAGGCGGGTAAAAACTCCATTTTTGTCGAGGCTCGCAGTAGGACACCTGACATGGGACAGAGTTGATATTGATAAGGGAGTGGAGGGTGCGAA
>JAQIVZ010003751.1:0-12582 GCA_034700945.1 Arrhopalites spinosus
CCGAGAAAAACTACCTCCTTTTTAATCTTTTAACATGGTCAAGTTGGGGAAATTGTCCCCGTTCACTCCCATATACTATGGAAAAATTCACCCTGTATATCCCCCCTTACATTTTTTCCCCTTTTTTTATTTCTTATAATGCATATTACATAACATAAAACTACACCCTACTCTCTTTTACTCCTTTTCTACTTGTTTCTTTTTTCCAAAATGAAAAACTATACTACTAATACCAAATACCCACTTGCATTCGCCCATAGTAAAATAAAAAAAGGCTCTTTAAATGAACTTGTTCATTGAGATATTCCTTCAAAGAGTTCTTATTCCTTGTCGTCCGCTTCTATTTTTCTCTCTCTCTCTCTGTTTCTGTCTCTACTCATTGTTACGTGTACAGGTATCTCTGTGTTTATGTATGGACAATTCTCCTTGTTTCTTCATGTCTATCGTCATCTAAAAAAAGTACACGTTTTTATGTAGTCAACAGAGTCCAGTGGTATCTTGTAGGGACGGTTACAGGAATCGTCCCTTGTTCAGATATCTATCCCCTGTCATGCTCACACATACACACTCTTCACTCGGGAACATGCACACGATTACTTACATAGCATAAAGATCATGAAGGGGCCGAGCCCCAACTGTTTTTTTCTGACTCTTCTCTCTCTCTCTTCTTTTTCATTTGATAAGAAATAAAAACCGCTGTATTTATTTCCTATTTTGTAGTTCCATAACGTCCTATCTCCTACCTCCAAACTTTTTTTTATAATGTGGATTCCCCCTATTGTTAGAGCTAGAGATGTACAATTTTTATTGTGGGATATGTAAATATAGTTTTAAAACTATTATACTACTTTTTTCCCATTCTCTTTCCTTACCTTGTTTTTTTCCACTCCTGCGCCTGCTATTTTATTCCAAGATAGTCAGATTTTTTGACTATAGTCAGTAGACTTTATTATGTTGAATGTTGAAAAACTGAAGAGAGTTGCTAATCATGCATAACGCATACCCCCTTCTGTCTTCTGTCTCTCCAAGGGTCCTTTGTGTAAATAAACAATATTCCCCCTCCCCTCTCTCTTCTTTTCTCCAACTGTTATAATTTATAATGAGTTTGGGGGGAATTAAATAAAAAAATAATTTTTGTAATTGATAAAAAATAATTTTTATCATTAAATATTCACTTGAGACAAATAGTTGAACAAGTTTGAATAAATTATACAATATGTATTTTAGTTTTTTGAAGGGAGACAATGAGGACACAATATGGAATTGAGAATAGAATATTTAACAATGAAAAAAATTGTAATACTTGTACTTGTACAAGTGAAGAGTCTTTTTAGTATGAGAACCAGTTGAATATGATCTGCAATATGTACATGTACAGTTTTTTAAGAGAATGTGTCATGTAAAATGTGTTTTAAGTTTGACCTTCAAAAGATTTTGACCCATTCACAAGACACACACAAGAGTCAGTAAGTACCTACCAATAATGACTTGTATTCAATTCGATCATATGTATTTTATATGTAACGTCGTCTATCATTGTCCAAAGAGCAGAAATTGTTTAATAGAGAAAGAGAAAGAGAGAGAGGTAGAGATGCTTTTTTGTATGTACAATGCACCCTTAAAGAGCAACTTTGGTAAGATTATATTCATATCACATATGTATTGGTCTCAGGTCGTAGCTTGAAGGCTCCATTTGAAGATGCAACTTCCTATTGAAATTTAACTCTTTCTCTCTCTCTCATATGTAAATCATAGTATGGATGCTCCCCCATGTTCTACACTGAGAAAAGTTATATACTTTTTATGTAGGTATATTCATAACCTCAAGACTTTTCAGTTACATGAGTCGGCCCCTTCATTGGTATTATCAACTTGTTCTTTTTATTTCTATGGCTTGTTACTTCTTACCACAGACACACACACACATGGTCATTCTGTATGTGCCATCGCTTGTACAATTTTCTTGTTTCAATTTAACCCACACATTTATGTTTCATTGTGTTACAAAAACTACAAAAAAACGACAAAATTTTCTTTAAAAATTTACTATTCAGAAAATTTTCTTTTAAAAAATTGGAGAAATCAAAATTTTGAAAAATGTAGCATTTTTGTAAAAAAAACTACCATCTATATGTTTTTGAATCTAATAAGTAATAGTAGAGACTAGGAGTAAAGTATAAGAGAGAGAGAGACTATTGGGATGATCTGTAGATGGTTTTCATGTTTTGAAAAGCCAGCCCAACTAATAGTGGGGGCTATTAGATTGCGTGAGTACAACAATTGCTGGACAAATGTTGGCACATGATTATTCCTCAAAGAACTTTCTTGGATGCCTACTCTATAATTTGGGGACCCCTCTCCTCTTTAGTTCTCTACTTCAACTACTTCTCCTTGCCAATCAACAACTTTCTCTAGTGATAGGATTCTTATCACTCAAACGATTGGCAGGAGGCTTGTGATTCCAAATAAACACTACCTCACTTCAAAATACAGAGAAACACAAGCCTCTCTATTATTTTAAAACTATAAATTGATGGGCTCTTTCTCTAAAAAAAACATTGCCTAAATATCAACCTATACCTATGTAGTTTAGTTGCTACCTTAGTTTCTGATTTTAATCATTTTTTTACTCTTCTTCTTCTTTCTTGAGGGTTGAGATTATTTTATATAATACATTTTTTGTACTATAATAAAATTTGATAATAATTTCTTATTCAATTCTTCTTTTAATAAAATCTTCAAAACTGCTTTATAATTTTCAATAAAGTCTTCAAAATGGAACCAATTTATGCTAATACTAGACGAGTACGTATTTGTTTTTTGAAGGGGCCAAAGTTTCATTAGAATTTTTTTTGTAATCTTGTTCCAAAAAAGTATTGAAGGGTCCCGGTCCATCAATATATTTTGGAACATTGTGTGTTATTATTTAAGTATTGTAGGGGGCAATTATACCAACCGCATTGGAATTGGAATCTTTATGAAAGAGAAAAACAGACAAAAGCAATTCCCCATTTGCCTCATCATAAATCTCTCTCTTTTTTTTCGTGGCAAATCTAAACTTATCTATTGTTATATTTCAACCACTCTTTTTTTTCGTATATATTTCGATCTCCATGGATAAACAGAGAGAGAGTCTGTGTGTCTGTAGTCTTAACTGAAAAGAAAAGACAAGACAAAAAATTAAAGAGCGTAAAACTTGTAGTTGTACAACATCTGAATAGGAAAAGCTTGTTGAAAACGTCCAGAGCGAGCTAACATTGAAGAGTTTTTTTAAGACAAGGTAACATAAAAAAGAGGTAGAAAAAAAACATGTACCTATACATACAGATACTGTACAATTGTAAACCTGTAAAAGGTTCTCAATTTTTACATTCATACACACTCACAACAGTACAGACACTACCTCTTTAAGGATCTACATGGAAGTGAATAAAGAATAAAGAGAAGAAGAAGAGAAAGATAGAGGGGATGCCTTCAAGGAAGGATCTCCCTGGTCGATTTATCTTACATAGTCCATTTTTGACAAGGTGGGCCCCATCTTATGAACAGTTTTTTGAGAGTGAAAGGAAAAGGCGGGTTGTATGGTCAACGCTAATTTCTGCAAGATATTAATTAATATATTTTTTTCCATTTATAAAAAAAATCAACTCTCAACTCACTACCTTTCAACACCCATCATTTATAATCATAATAACAAATATGATGTCATTTTTCCTAGAATGTTTTTTTTATAAAGGAAAATAATATTTGAGATAATGTTCTTGTTGCTGGTCAACCACTACAAATAAAATGTTTTCTTTTTTTCATTTGAGAAGGATAGCACACTGTACTAGACTACTAGACAATTAATAAAGTTGTTTGTACAGAATTACAGATACAGAGACTCGATATCGGCAAATGTAAAATGTTATGGGGAAAAATTCAAGCCGTTACATATTTTTTTAAAGGAAACTAATCCACAGATGATGATTACCCCCTCAGTTTCATGTTGAAATGACAAGAACACTTGATGTTCCAATGTTACATGAGTTAACTAGTGAATATATACGTAATATACATATATAAGAAAAAAATCTTTTCAAGTACTGTTACAGAATAAAATTGTTAAATTTTTATTGAAGAGAACCCGTTGGGTGAGCAAGGGATGAAGATGATGCAGAAGGAATGAAAAAGATAAAAAAATGTTTGCATGTAAAAAAGATATTGGTTATTATAATAATGTCTGTCTGAGGATATTCTGATCAAAAATTTTTAATATTTTGCACAAATAACATAACATTATGAATATGTTTACAATAAGGAAAAAGATTATTGAAAAATATTTTATATTACAATGTTAAATGTACTCTCAAGTCTAGTCTGATGATGCTCATGGAGAGAGAGAGAGAGATGTGGCATTTCGGTTTTGTATTTTGTAATGCCAAGAAGCATGTCTCGAGAAAAAGTTTGTTAAAGAGAGTGTCGTACATGGTGGGGAAGGTAGACAAAAGTCATTTTGTTATATGAATGCAGTTTATCCACTTTTTTGACGACTGTATATAAAATGAGCTTTGGTTAAAAATTTGTTATTATTCTGTAAGGGATGGTTACTAGTGGTAGTAGCTCACTGTGAGGAGGAAAAAGATGAGAGACAGAAGGAACAAGGCTCTTGAATTTTGAAGATACGACTTGATTCTCCTCATCTGATTGCACACACAAACCAATGAACCAGTAGTAGAGTATTTGTATCTGTGAAAGATACAAATGTTATTTCTACCCAAGACATAATATTATACAAGTATTTTCATCCACTTTTACACACAAGTCATCCCCACAGTGGTGGAATGTAGGGCAAATGGTTGGGACTCATGGAACCGAGCTGGTTATTTTTTTCTGATATTACATGATGATGCGACATGTCCATCTTTGAAATTAATTGCTACATTATTCATGACAAAAATAAAAGAACCAGGCTTTTGGACCCCGGCTCTCTCTCTCTCTCTCTCTCTCTCTCTCTCTCTCTCTGTGTTCGTCTACTTGTTCTGATTTCTTTGGAGAGGATATATTTTATTTCGAGCTTATGTCAAAGGAGGGGAAAAACCAGATTCTCATGCATATTCATAGCCCTATACATGTTTTACAAGTTGTTCCTCAAATACAACTATATGTAATTGTATCTAACTTTACAGTAGTCAATTAATGTCATGCTTTTATTGCATCTCTTTCCTCTTAGTTTCCCCTACACACACACATGACTCTCTTCAGTAGTCTCTTATTATCAACCTGATCTCTCTCTCTCTCTCAAAAGATTAATCTTTCCATATAAATTTCTTGTATCACTTGAATATTCTATCATTTAAGTCTTACACATGTCCACATCCAACCATTATAATACATGTGACCGCAATCTTTTCATTGTAGAGAGATACTAAACTTGTTAATGTTATAATTTAACATTTAAATACTTCGTGATTCACCATTAGACTCTTTAAATCGTTTAACAAAAACAAAGACAATTATTTTGCCAATTCAAATTTCAAAGTATAGTTAATTGTCGCCATTAACTTTTTTTTTGTCTGGTCATTTTCAATATTTTTACTGTCTATAAAGAGACTAACAAATTAAAAATACAATTTAATTTATAATTTAAAAAACAATTACAATAACATTGTCTATAGATTTGAAAATATAAAGATAAATAATAAAAGAAGATTGCATATCTGTAGAAAAAAAGACGGACATAGTAAATGGCTGTATTTTTGCAGAAAGTACATTATTTTGGCCAGAAAAATACAAGTTTCAAAACACATTCTTTTGGCCAGAAAACACATTATTTTGGCCAGGAAATACCTTTTTTTGGCCAGAAAGTATTATAATTCCCTTGACTATACAAAAGCACTCTGCACTATGTTCCACTATGCAGTACACGTGACCATTCCTAAGTTGTCAGCCCCTTAGAACCCTTTGTAATTAGGAGTAATTAAGAGTGAGTACTTTTTGTTCATGATGCTGTACAATGTATAGCAAAGGAAGACATTCCCATGACATGACTCACATCCGTCAGCTTTTAGAATTCAAATAGAACAGCATACCTATTGCCTTCCTTTGAGTGCCCTTTATGTGAAGGGCAAGTAAAGACGCGGCGTGGACCTCCTTTCTAATTTTTTACTTGTCTCGCTCAGGAGGATTTGATATCTGTTCAAAGGACTCTATTTTAATTGTTCAAATGTAAAACTAGACATTAAATTGATTACAAATTTATTATACCAATAAATCAAATTTTCATAATAATGATGCACCCAGGATTTGTGAAATGATTGTTAAAACACAATTGCGAAATATGGTAAAGCAAAAAATAATTTCAGAATTTCACAAATTATTAGTAAAATATATCAAATGTTCTTGTTTACAATTTGAAATTTTCAGAGCCTTTCAAAAATAATTTTTGAAATAATTATTATAGGCATAGGTACAGACTGTAAGTTAAAAATTGAATATGTTATAATCTTCAAAATCAATGAAATTATTTTATTTTGAAAATATTCCCGATTATTGACCAGAGTGACCTGATGGGCACTTGATTAAGTCAAGTGACTTAACGTAATATTTCTTTATTTTATGGTATTTTTATTTGTTTCATTTAATTAAGAATGGATAAAATTGTTTCTCTGAAAATTTTATTCTGGTGTCATTTCATGCATAAAAACCTCTTAGATACTTAAAAATTGGTTATATTGCTTTATTATAGTGGCATTACATGACTAGAGTAAATCATAACATCTGGCCAAAACAATGTAATTTCTGGCCAAAATAAAATCTTTTTTATATTCCTCTGGCCAAAATAAGACATTTTCAAAAATTCCATTTTCTGGCCAAAAAGAAATACTTTCTTAAATAAATAGATTGTTATTTTTAAAGTAAATACAATTTGTGATTCAAGTACAAAGTAAACTAGACAATTTACAATTAAAATAATTGTTTTGTTAAGGGTCTAATTAAAACCCACATGACCTACAAGGGACGGACCCATGGGCCATCAAGTGGAGGAGGGGTTACCCATGGGGGTCATTGAATTCAAGGTCATTGGAACGAATTCATTCCTATTTAATTTAAAATTAAATCCGTAACTAAAATTAATATTTAATAGAATTTTAAAGATAGTTGAGAAAATAATTAAAGGGTTTTCATGTTTTATTGTAGTTTTATTGCGTAGTGAGTACATGCTGAATATTTGCAAAAAAAAATAAATCTGTCAATCACTTTAGTGTTTATTTGTGGAATAATAAAATTAGTCCAAAAAATATTCCAGGGGTGTTCTAACCCCAAAAAATTGTTTACTCATTTATTCTTCACAATTAATTGTGGGTGAACGTTGTTAGAATTAATTCATCTCATTTTCTCAACTCGTGTACAATGGCCAACGTCTTCCTCTTCCATCTTATCCTCACTTTGTCTACTGTAAGTCATTCAAATAATTTTTCTTAATTTAATTACTAAAAAATATTTTTGTCCAGATTCTTGGTCTCCTCAATCTCCTCTCCAGTGCCATTCTCCTAAGTCACATGACACACCCCGTGGAACGATGTGATGATGTACGTCATATAGTGTGCGAGGCCGTGAGGGGACTACTTGGGGCAGGAATTTTGGGAGTAATTGCGGGAACATTTCAAATTGTAATGGCCGTCCTGATTTTTATTAAGACAATCATGGTAATTTTGAAAATTAATTAAATTAATTTCAAGTGTAAATAATTTTTGAATATTTTACAGAGAGGGCATGCCCAATTAAAATTGTGGGGGTTGACCCACATTCCAATTTTTGTATTAAGTCTTGCCGCCTTTGTTGTTGGAATTTATTATGAGAGACGGTTACTCTATTTTCGGAGTGAATGGAAGACGGATTTATTTTTGGGGGTGGCGGGAGTTCATTGGATTTTTTGCGGTCTTTCGTTTCCCCTCCTTTTTTGCAGGATTCAGTCAAAAGACAAAAATAAAGGGCGGGAATATCAAGGCCCTTCTGCTTCCATTAATAAATAAAAATAAATAATAAAATTTGTATAAAATATCGGCCTTTCTGTGCCATAAAGACACTAGAAATGAAATTATTTCATGAAATTGGTGTTAGTGACGTCAGCTCTTTATTTTAATAATTAAAATAACTTAAATTTAGTCCTAACAATAATATTTTATTTTTTCTTTGAATATTTTGGTCAGAAATTTAAACCAACAATTTAAATAACAAGTTTTTATTGGCTACGTGAAATAAAAAAAAATCACATTTAATTCTGTTTGCATTGAGGACATAGGCAAAAAACTCAGAAATGAGTGAGTTTGAAACTATTTCTTAGACAAAAATTAATTAACTAACCAATGCACAATTTTTTCCTACAAAATGATCCTAAAATTAGCAAAAATAGAAACCATTTCAATCCAAAATAAACCCAAGGACAGACAAAAACCAATGAGACAACAGTAGAAAGCGGACACAACTATTGAATTTTCAAATGTTCCCACCCTCTTCAACTTGTCTACACTTTTCTCGATCTCATACAACCGTTCTCAAAGAAACTTTGGAGTCTTAAAAATCTTCTCCACGTTTAGGTACTCAATTCGTGTCAACATGCCAACCCAAAAAGTTTGAAATTCATCTGCTACAAATGCGTGAAGAGCCTTTGTCAAAATGTCAACATTTGGTAACGTCAAGGTATGAACCATGGGTTGGAGTCGAATATTTTCTTTTAGCAGTTCGTAACCCTGACTCTTTCTAATTGTATACAACATTTTGTAATTTTCCTTATACAATTGATCGACAAGTGACGCTTTTTTAGTCTCCGCTCCTTCCGCAACTGTTCCATTGAGCCAATTGGACACGATCCAATAAATTATGTCCTTCCGTTTAGCATCTTTTAAATACTCTAGAACCCACCGAGTCTCATTTTCACTAGTA
The DNA here is from genome assembly GCA_034700945.1 of Arrhopalites spinosus. Taxonomy (NCBI): domain Eukaryota; kingdom Metazoa; phylum Arthropoda; class Collembola; order Symphypleona; family Arrhopalitidae; genus Arrhopalites; species Arrhopalites spinosus. The sequence continues at coordinate 8,926 of JAQIVZ010003751.1, forward strand.
CCAACACCAGTGAATTTGTAACCTTCTTGAATCAGGTCATTGACCGTGTAGTCCACCTCCTCTACTCCTGGGACCGTCTGATTGCTTTTCAACGCCCCCACGTAAAATTGCGCCAACAAAAATCCAACCAACATCCAGAAACTGCAAAACCACCAGCGCCTTCTCCCCTGCAGAGGGACAAAATGTGGAGGAGAATCCATGAAAAATTTTCTCGAAGGCTAACATAAAAAACCAACACAGCTGCCCAAATTGAAATGAAAAGAAAGAGCCAAGACAAGAGCGTGTAGGGAGTGAGAAGAAAAGAGAGCGGACATTTTTGATTTGTAAAACTGACGGGGCATATAATGGAATACCCATGATTCTCGGTGACCCTTATGAGGTCATACTCTTGTTGATTGGCAAAAAGGATGCAATCATAGCAACGTTGAACTACAGTACTACAATATTTTCCCTCGTGTTCCATAAGGGAGGCTCTCGGGTTCAAAGTAATGTTCAAATGTTGCCATGTTTCTGTGTCCAATTTACCCAATAATGTGTAAAAATCAACATTATGATTCTTGACATGTTTAACTGTATCCATTGTTGTTGACAAGGTCGGGTCAGATGGTTCAAAGTACAAATTTCCAAGGTAAAGATTTTTTTTTGAATTAAAATGGCCAAGTTCAGATCTTTGCTATCTTTGGCCCACTCCCCATTCCATTTTAGTTGCTGCGCAATTGATTTCCTATTGATTACTGTCAAGTGGAGAATAGACACGTGGTTTATTTTCAAATGGGCCAAGTCAGTCAAGACCAATAAAATATTGACAGGGGCAAAACACGTGACATCAAGACTAATTTGGACTTCTGTTTTGTGGTGAAATAAAATGATAAGGTCATGCAGAATATTTAATTGCCTTTTTTTACTTTGGTGTTGCATGAAATGAGACAACCTCTTGCTTTTCTCACTTTCAAAAAAGTTAAATAGGAGATAGACTGTGGAGCCATCTAATAGTTTCTAGACCAATTGCCTTTTCAGGGAGTGGGAATAGTTGTACACGTAGTTCCCTAGCCACGTCATAATGGGAGTCTCCATTCCATTAAATTCTTCGAGGGTTCCTCGAGGGAATATTTTGTGGCTGTGAATGATGACCCCCACATCTCTCGCCATTTGCGCGATATTTTTAAAGGACATTTGTTGAGTCATCGCTGTACATGTACCAAGAAGTAGAAGAACAAGGAACTTGGTGAAAATGGTCATTTTTTAATGATTCATTAAAAACACTTCAAATTTTGTAACCACTGTTACAAAAATTCAAAAATCGAACGTCAATTCATGGCAAATAAACGTCTGGACAGTGGTGAAAATGAGGTCACCGTTCTTGATCAGGATCTTGATCAAATCTTCTCAAAGCACCGACACCCAATTTTTGCCCAATTTGGAGAAAAATCGGACGGAAAATTCGGGTTTGTATATGCAACTATAAATAAAATTAATTTTTGTAAGCCAGTCAGTTGACCTCAAATATTTTAAATTCCTCTATCCCTGTCCCTGACCTACTTGAATATGAAAACTGAAGTACTGGAGGTCACGACATAGACCCAGAATTCTTTTCAGTACACCATATGTGGTGTCAAACCTCGAGATGGCGCGTCTAAAATATTTCCAAGTAGACGACGCGACGTTTTCCATAATTTTGGCGTTATTTGCAGCGTTGACCTTAAACTTAAAGCATACCAACAAAGTTGACCTTAACTGATCTCGAGCCGTTCACATGACCCGCCCCGAAAATGTTTTTAGGTTTGAAACTTGGAAGATGGAGTAGAATATGGAAGGGGTTTAGGAAATTAGCCAAAAAAACGTGGGTGATAATTGGGTTGGCTTGTTCGCAAATGTAAAAATTGGGTCGAACGTTGTCATAAATATTGTACATGGATTGTATTTTGTTGACCACATATTGATGGCCCTTGTCTGTTATCACAGACTGACGAGTGCCGTCGTGAGACATTGTACCATAAAGTAATAAAAATGGCCCTCATATGACGTCATTTTTCGTACAATTTTTACCCAGACGTTTTAATATAAGAGGACAATATATTGTCTTATTGCAATAGAGTGGGAGGGTGATGGCGAAAAATGGTTTTTTATTTGTCTTCATTTCTATTCAAATTGCTCTCACTACATCAATTGACTGCCCGCCAAAAGATCAAGTGGCCCCATGCCGGTGTAGCGTAATAGATTTGGATCTGAGTGTGAATTGTGGTGGAACCACGCAAGAAAATATGGACCGAGCCTTTACATCTCTTCGCACTTTCAACAAAATTCCCCCAACTCAAGTTTTTCCATTATACGACTTTATAATGTTCAATTCAAGTGAGACGCAACTCAATTTCAAGTTTCTGTCCCAGACCCGAATAATGACGGAATTTTTCATCTACAGGAATCCAAACCTTGCCACCATTTCTCTACCCACCCCTTCATTTATTAAATGCCTTTGTGACCAAGTCACAATTAATGGTCAACCTTTATTGAAAGATGAAGACATTGGCCATATTTTGGAATACGTTGAACCCCAGTCTTTGACTGAATTGAATTTAGAGAACAATCAAATTACGGGGTCACCCACGGGCACCAATTTTATTCCTCATTTGTCTCTCTGTACAAATGTAAAAACAATTAATTTGAATAGGAATCAAATCAAAAGAATTGAGGGCGGGGGTTTTCGAAAAAATGTGAACCTCGAGTCAATTTGGTTTGAGAAAAATAGTATGACGGCCATTGGGTCCATGGCCTTCGTTTTTGATGTGCCAAGAAAGGATCGTTTGTCCATTATATTGAATGATAATTTATTGACGGATGAGGGGATTGATCCCCATCGTGGTTTTGACCAGAATCCTGGGGGGAATTTATTTATTCATTTGAAACAAAATAAAGGACCATATGCACTAATTTTTAAGTAGTGGCCACACGCCTGAACATACATGAATTTACGCATGATGATTCACCATATTGTTTTCAAAAAGTCGTGAAAATTTCAACTCTGTTCACGCATGTGGCCATTCCTAAATCTGCAATTTAAATTAACCATATTTAAAGAATTTCAAAGGAGCCATTTTCATGAAGAGGGGAGGAGTCATTGAGAGCCCGAAGGGATTTTTTTTAACTTACAAAACATGCTTAAGACATCGTTTTTTATCATCCTACCAAGTTTTATCTTAATAGAATGGCACCATGGTCATGGGGGCAAATTTTAAATTTCAATTAGTTTTGTATGAAAACCAACAGAAAGACCAATGACTGGCATTATGATAGCTCGCCTTACTTAATTTGGATTTAAATGGAACTTGGTAGAATGATAAAAAAATGATGTCTTAAACATTTTTTGTAAGTTGAAAAAAATTTGTGACCCTCCTTTTGACCTCTGAAGATCATTTTGCGTATGGCTCTCTATTGGTGACCCCCGTTGACCTAAAATTCTGAAAAAATGCAGATGTAGAGACAAGATCATGCTAAATAATATTGCTTTTGGGGTCATATTTGAAAAGTCAATTTTGTGACCTCTGGGTCAGGTCAAAGTATTAATTGTGACCTGGTTGATCCCGGAAGGTCAATGATGACTTGACATGAATACAAAACTTGTTCCCTATGATGCCAGCTACAACTGTGAATTTTGTCAGA
>JAQIVZ010003752.1:0-12573 GCA_034700945.1 Arrhopalites spinosus
GATACATTAATATGATAAAATTAATTGCCATGAAATAAAAAATGTTCATTTTTTTAAAAAAAAGGTGTGATTTTAAAGCAAGTCCAAGAAAAAAGATAATGAATAATTGAACCAGGGAGAATCGGTCAGTTCCAATTTAAAACATGTTTCAATAGAATAAAACAGATAAAGAATGATGTTTAATAGATAAAAACACCAGACCAGGAATGGATTCCATTCTCTTCAAATGACTCAATACCAAAAAATGGGGTCACGATTTCAAAATACCCGCTTCAAAGTCAAAATCCTCTCAATGATAGTCCATTGCCTTGCAGGTTTGTACATGACAAAATAATTTAAAATTGTAAAGGCAAAAACTTATAGAAAGATCATTGACTGGGGTAGTTCTAGATGGATAGTAACCAGAGGTCAAGTAGGGGATGCGTTGATACCCGGGGAATTCGACAGAATGACAAACAAATGCTCCATCCTATGGCAGTGTCAACTTCATGAACTGACCAACAATTTCCAAGTAAAATTAAAATTAATAAGATCAAGATCCTCAATGGGATTAACTCAAATTAATTAATTTTGAATAGATTTTAGAGGTGGCCCCAGGGACCTTGAAATGGATTCCAATGTCAATTAATGTCACTAAAGAAATGGCAATTAAAGGGGGGTCAAGTGGGTCAGAAGAATTTTACATTGGAAGAAGTCCCGTGTCAAATGGGGTCGTTTGGAAATGTGGTCGAGTTTCTTGCTCAGGACGTTGTTGTTACATTCCTTGGCTTGGCGGGAAAATTTCCAAAATGGAATTTGAAATTTTAGTTCATAATTCAAAGGAATAAAAGAAACAAAAAACTTTGAGTGCTCACGTCCGCTTGCATTACAAGTCCAAAAATAGAAGGGCCAAGGTTAAACTCTCAAGGGATTTAATTAATTCACTCTTAAGCTCTTGGTCACCTTCCGTCTCTTGTCTAAAAACAATTTATTTTGTTAAATATTCCTGTACTTAAATTAAATCTCAATTAAATTATATTTCCTTTTAAATTCTTGGAGTTTTAATTTGGCAATTAAATAATGCCGAAAGAAAAAAAATTGAAAGGTTACATGAGACGGAGTCCGAAATTGAGAGAAATTCAGGGAAATTATTCGAGTGGAAGTCCCCAGTAAGTTTTAATTGCAATTAAAAATTTAAATATTAGTCAATTTAACTTTATTTAACTAATAATTTTATTATTGTAGGTCACAGTCAAGTGAACCACTACGTGACCCTCTCAATGTCACCATTGTTGATGTGGAAGAGTTCAATGACGAAACAGAAAATTTTGACTTCCGCCACTCCCGGGCCACGTCTTCTGTTGACCCTGACCCCTTGCCTTTGTCTATCCCTCCAATCACGTGTCCTCCTTCTTCTCACCCACCGGGAGATTTCATTTTTAACATGGAGGAATTGCGTAAAATCCTTGTGGATTGTAGTCAACGTTTACAGAATGGAGGTCAAATGGAAGTCACAACTCTTGACCAATCACCACAAAGCATGTCACGGATTAACCCGGGAATTTCGAACAAATCAAGAAAATAAATACATTTTTATTGTCGCTCTAATATAATCATTCATTTTTTGAAGTTTTTATTATTTAAATAATTTTCTTGTAATTAATTTTAAAAAATTAATTTATTCTTTTCAAAATAATTGGCAAAAATCATGCAAAATAAGAATGGGTCTTTTTTGTAAAAATTAATTAATTAAAATAAAATAATTAAATTAATAAATTTAATGCTCAACAGTGGGCGTGTTCTTTTTCTCAGTGACTAATTGTTCCGTTTGTTGAATTTTATCAGCTAAACTTTTATTGTCTTTTGAAGGTTGTACTAAAGCTCTATTCAAATCATGGGGGAAAAATTGAATTAAAAAATCCGCCAACTTTAAATTAAAAATATAATTAACTTCATTAACTTACAATTTGCCATAATTAAGATGAATAATCAGAAAAATAATAGCCAGAACCAGACACACGGCCCCATTAGTGACGTAGGCGACTCCCAAAAAATTATTTTTACCCCCAAAAATGGACGTTGTGGCAATTATGATTGACTTGGTCCCACCAAAAGTTTTCACAGGATAGGCTGTGCCCGCCAAATTGAAATTAATTTAATATTTAAATTAATTATTAATAACAATAAAACTTACAATAATTAATATGCAAAGTGTATCGTCCCTTGGGTAGACCCTTGCGAAGTTTCAATTTTTTGTCCGAATTTTCATGATCCACAATTCTGTACAATTTCCTAAAATTTGGCAACGAGGCCGTTCTCATCCAAACAATTAAATCTTCATTTTGCAATCCATTATTATCCGGATTTTCGGGGTCTAATTCCCAAAGTTTTTTTCGCCATGCTAAATTAATAATTTAAAATTAATTGCCAAAATTGAAAAAAAAATTGCAAAAATTTTACCCAGAGGCGAAGTATATTCATCCCATTGTTTACTCTTATTATTAGTAAACCATGGCGGGTTTTTAAATTTTAATTTAATATCCGACTCCCATGCAATTCCCCTTCTCAATAAAGGAATTTCCCGCCCTTGACGATCCCTTAAAGAAATCTCATCCGAGAACATTGAATTGGCTATAGCCCCACAAGGGAGAATCATTTTTTCTGTAAAAATTAATAAATAATAAATAATTTGCAAATTTTTATGCAAAATTAATTAATTTTGCAAACTTTTTTTAGTCTTTGTGAATCGAAAGGGATGACATTTATCATCAATCGATTTGGGAGAATTCCTCACATCCTTCCCATAAAGTTGCGCATCGTCACGTGAGCTGGCGTAGCGCCGATAATTTTGATGGAAATTTGTGAGCCCGTAATAAATAAAGACTTTTCCCTAATTAATGATTATTTAATTAATTAAATAATTATATTTTAAAAGTTAAAATTTTACTTCAAATCCTTCCTTGAGAGTGAAAGGGATGGGAGCACAGGTGCAAACTTTGTTGGAATTTTTAGGATTGATGAGGTCAGCACATTTCATGGATTTTTTGGTCAAGCGAAAACTAGCATTATTAGTTGAATTTGAGGGGTCAACAGGGTCAAGAGCAATGCAATTAGTGTAGTCTAATTTAAATTCATGGACATGTTCAGACATGTATAAAATGAGGAGGCCAGTTGGTATAAAAATAATTCCAATTAGGAAACAAGTCGGCCCGATAGTCCCCGCTGTGACGATGGGCTGCCATGCGCTTAGTCTTTGTTGTTTACACTTTGACGCTAAAATTTAAACCCGCCAAAAAATTCAAAAATTTTATTTTTTTAAACGCCGCCGTATTTTATTAATCACATTTTAAAGGGAGCCTCCCATTAAATTTTTTGTGGTAAATTTATCAGTGGGACGTCTTGTTTTCTCTAGAGTTGGCTCTACCATTTGATTTTAATTTTAATTGTAAATAACTCATCTGGCCATTAATCATTTTATTTGTATTTTAGTATAATTATTTTAAAAATATTCCAGCAATTATTGGCATTACATCTTCAATTAAATACGTATGTACATTCTATGGTAACATTTTAATTGTACCTAATTAAAAAAAAGAAAGCAGTTTACGTTTAATAGTTGACAAAGTAATTTAAATGTCAATTAAAATGTTAATTGTCTTTTGTTCATGATTTACAAAACAAAAAAAATTAAACAATTTCTCGACTATAAAAGGACGTCGATTATGAGGATTTTTTGCCACTGTTAAATTTAATAGTCAAGCTTTTTTAACTATAATTATTTAATTAATAAACTAAAATTATATAATTGATGTAGGTACAGTCTAGTTCCCAATAGAATAATAGAAGTGAACGCTCTTAAATTGGAATTAAATTCTGGTCCTCACAATGGATTGACGTCTCTGCTTCCTAAACTGAATTCATTTTTGTTTAGTTACAATTAACTGTTTAAAAAAATCAAGCTAATTCTAATCAACTTTCCCACCTCATTAAATATACAGCTTAAATATATTTAATTAAATTTATTAAAAACTCAAACCACATCCACGAACATTTTTTTTTGTATTTTTGGTAAATAAATAAATTTAAAATTTAATTAGTCAACTAATTATTTAAAGCACCGCGCGCGCGACTCTAATTTAATTTGACTGTCAGTAAACTTTTTGACCCGTCGTTTTATCTGAACTGACCGAGTTTGCTTTAAGAACTTCCTACATTTCGTCTCTGTACTCTCTGCCATTGTCAAAACCTTCACACGCGCTCCCTCTATGGTTAAGCCCGGTAGGTCACAATCATGTTAGCAGAATTGGTGACAATAATACTAAAAATAGTTAAAATTAATGAGTTGTCTATATAAAAAAATGACCCAATGGTGACCCGGATGGATTGACATGACTTGAAATATTTTTCAAACCAAGGTGACCTCAGGCTTGTCCATGTTATTAAAACTTGGGACGAAAGGTCATTCAACTGAGCTAATTGTGTAATTAAATAGAAACAAATGAAAGAGAGGAGCATGACCATAATTAGGCCACGAATACTTTCAAGAACCACAGCTTGAAATAAATGGAGAATTATGGTCAATATGAAACAAAGGTCAATTCCTAGTGTCCAATATTTAAATGTTGAATTAAAATGTTTTTGTATGACCCCAAGTGTATTGTAATGCTCCTTGAATTTTGTGGGGGTCAACTCCAGGTCACGTTTCGTGGTCCTTGAACTTTTAGACGAAGTTTTCATCACGAGAAAGGCAGCACGAGAAAATCTTGCCAGGCCTTTGAATGAAGGGTCAATGACCTCCTCTTTGTGGGTGCATCTGTACAGAAATAAACATTCAAAATGGGGGTCAAAAGGTCAATTAGTTGAGTTTACCTGAGATTGGAAATGATGGGAAGGATGGACGCCAAATAAAGAAAAACTTGAGAAGTGTAAAGAGTACAAAAATAAAAATGGAAGGCATTGACATAAATGTGGAAAAATATAAAGGTCAATCTGAAAATAATGTGAAGGGTCATAGGGTCATTTGTAAGGGAAGTGAGATGCATTGGTGACGATGGATTTTGGAGGGGGGCAAGAGAATAAGCGAGAGTACTAAAAGTACTGAAAATACAAAGAATTTCCATTGATTTTGCAGCTGCTGACGCTCCCATTTTCATTTGGGCAGTATTTAGTCCATGAGTATCTATACAATTAATATTTTATTACAATTGTAATTATTTTTTGTTTAATTTATTACGTTTAAAGTCCTTTGAAATTTTAAGGATGGCTTCAAGTTGGAAGTGAAGTTGTCCATAATTTTGAAATGAAATTAAATGATTCACGCCCATGGCCATTCTAGCAATGACAAAAGTGATGAGGCGAGTTCGCCAAAAAAGAGTTGAGTGAGGATTTTCCATTACTTGGATGGACCGCCAGATTAAGAAAATGTTGACCAATATTTGAAGGGTCAGGTCAATGCAAAAACGATACCAGAGAAAAGGACTGGGATTAAATTGGAATTGTTGTCTTTGTTCATTCCAATGGTATGGAACGAAGCCCAATTGGGAACCAAAATTGAGAATTTTGGTGAACAATTTTATTCCCTTTTGGGAATTGTCTTTTGTCATTGCAAAAACAAAGATTTCAAGAATTTTCAATAAAATTGCACTGGATTTATTGTATGTAGAATTTTCAAGGATGTCTTTAACTAAACTTGGAATGGTCAGAGTACAAATGCAAAAATATTTCAAGAGAAAGGAACGATTTATTAACTGGCGGTCTGGCGGCAATTTTAAATTGTTTTTAGACATCAAAAGAATTGTGGTAAACTTGTTGTTGAAAAATTAATTGCAATTAATTAACATTGATCTTTTCCCCCTTCGAACTTGGTGGTGTTGACTCTGAACAAATAAATAGAATAATTATTTTTTAAATATTTATGAAAATCTTATACAAAATGTCAAAAGTTAGCACACTTGACTTTAAAGCCCAGGAATTTCAAAGAAAATGTTTTTACAAAGTTAATTAAGTTTAAATGTCTAACTATTGTGTACTTGACTCGAATAATTTAAAATTCACAAAAGAATTTTTTTAAATTTAATTACAATTAACTAAACAGTAAAGACACAAAAATCACGTGTATTATTGGAAGTCCACGCGAGTAAAATTTTCTTGTTATGTTTAGCATGAAACGCTAGCTTTGTTGGCGTCACAATTAAATTGTGACGCCCATTGGAAATGATTAGCAAATAATTTGTACATGACAATCAATATGAAAGCCCTCTCGCCAAATGAATAATAAAATTTAGTTTCAAATTATTTTCGAAATTAATTTTAATTTTAATTGTCTTTTGTAATTTAAACAATTGTTGAAATTGTTAATTTTCTGTAACACTTTTCCGTCGTTTCTTTGACCCAGATGACCTCGATCGACTGGCTCTCCTTCCCCTGAGATCTTCCACATTGGCCGAAGTGGTTCCATTATCACTTAATTGTGTTTTGGAACTGGTCAATTTGGCCAAATCTGGCAAGTCTGATTCAGGTAAAAATGGCGTCTCTGTCCCAGTGGTGCCAATCAAGAGCATATTTTTCTTCAAATCGATGACACACTGACAAAAATGAAAATTTATAATTAGTAAATTGGCACAATTAAATTGCAAATTTTGTTTATTGCAAACTTGATGTCGTTTGAGCATGTCAAGACCGAGGAGCATGTCCATTTTTTGATCTTCCAAAATGGAGAAGGAAGTAGTCAAAAAATCTTTGTCGATTTGAATTTGGACCATGTGAATCCTCCCAATAATTCGCTGAACGCCCACCCCCTTGGCAATCCCCGAGAAGCGCACATCCACCAGGCGCATTATGTTACATCTTTCCGCGCATTCTGTCGACATTATGGTCGTCTGTGCCCCTGTTTTAAATATGTCAATAATTTTTGGCGCCAACTTAAAAAATAATTTATTTACCAGAATCAATGAACGCCTTAACGGGATGTCCATTAACTTTGCAATTAATGTAAAGCATGACGACTGTGGCAAAACTTTCAGGATTAAATTCAATAGCGGCTTTCATATTGGCATCGATATTTTTTTGGCGAATTTCCTCTGCAATTAGACGCTGCGCTTCTACATCAAAAGGCTCAGCTGTTAACAAAAGTTGCCTTTGACGCTCTCGCTCTTCATGAGCGGTTTGAAGTTCTCGAATTAATCGGGAAAATGTTTCTACAAATAAAAATTATTTAAATTATTGTTCACCTAATTTTAATTGTAATTAATTTACCAAAATCTCCACTAGTTAAAGCGTCTGTTAATTGTGGATTATTTTGTTGGACTTGAGCCAGTTGTTGAGGATCATTTAAAAGAATATCCCGAATTACCACGGGATCGTGTAAATTCGGACCGGCTGGTGGTGGAGGTGGAGCTGGTCGAAGAGACGATTGTGGTCGAGATGCGGGATTGGAAGCGGCGCCATTTTTAGGCGGAACTTTAATAGTGGCAAAATTAAATTGCGGGAGGGCTACTCTAATGGCATTGGCGGGAAGAGGGTTTGAAGTGGAGACTGGGCGGTGTTGTTGAAGGATGATAATGTCTCCATCTTTGAGACCTAATTCCTAATTAATTGTAAATTCAGTTAATTTGTATGTGCAATTTTTTTTATGCAAAAAAATGGGTGGGCTTACTCGGAGAGATTTGGCGTCTTCGGTGAGAGGGAGGCCATGGAAGACGAGGACAATTTCATTGGAGGGAATCCCCGACTCGACGGAGCAAAATGCCTTAAAATTTTCGAGTTCTAAATCTTGACTAATCTCCAAACTGAAAATTTGATCTGAGAGTGTCGTTACTGTGATCCGCATCTTTCCCCGCTTTAAATTTTGATCCCTATTTTTTTTACCTAATTGTCATTTCATGCCTTTATTTATATGTGCTAATTTTGGGGAATTTTATCAATTCAAATTAATATTTTAACTAATTATTTTTAACTACAATTAAAATTATAATTTGTAAAGTGTGCAGTGCAAGTGTGTGTAGTAGAGATTTTGTGAAAAATATTTTGAATTTTGAGGAAACAAAATTAAAATAGTACACTAACTAAGACAACTGAATTTAATTAAAGAATGTTTTTTAAAGTGGGTGATTTAATTACAATTAAAACACAGTTAAAATTGGAAAATTTTTGAGAGTTAACTGAATATGTTGATAAAGATAAATAGAAAAGAGTACTGATTTTTAATTAAAAATTAATTGTGATCAGATTAAAGTTTAACTGTCTTAGAAAAAAGTTTCATTTTTATTCACTAGAAAAGCTACGAATTGAGGGGAAAAGTACAAATTAATTGAGAAATATTGGGCAATGTTTCCCGTTCCTTTATCATTGGAAACATTTCTTAATCTTTCTCAATGAGCTTGTACTTCACCTGAACACGTTTTAATTATTAATTAATGGAAAGAAAAGATTGTAGCATCAAATTAACAAAAGAATAGAAGTGCCTTTACAATAATGGGCACACCTCAATTAAATTATTTTGTACAAACTTTGGATATAGCAGTATATCAAGACAGAAAAGACAGAACAATTTTTTTATAGACTCCCTTGACCATTACAATTAATTTTTTGTCACATTTTGTTACGTTTAACTGGACAGTCCCGGAATATTTTGGACAATTAGAAAGAATAATTAAAAATAATTGGAGAGAGAGAGATTGATTAAGATCCAGACACTTCCGCATCAATATCCGTTCCTACTCCACTCGGTGAGAAATCCGGCTCGGGTTCTGCAATCGGAACTTTGACCGGTTTTTTTGGACTCTTGGCCTCCTTCTTTGCCTCTGTACCCATTTCATTGAAAAAGGGGGAGAAACAAAAATCAAATTAATTTGTGCAAAATAAAATTAATAATTAATTTAATTGATTAAGGTACCTTCATTTTGAAGATGACGAGAGTAGCACGTAAATACATAGTAGCCAATTATGATGAAAAACAGGATGGCAAGAATCACACCTGGAATTATTATTGCCCTGTCACAATAATTTTATGACAATTAAATTATTTAAAATTATAAAGACCTAAATTAAATACTAATTTAAATGGGACTTGACTCACACAAGGGAAATAGAAAGACCCTCAGGACGACCTGAAATTGAGGCATCCTCAGTTTCAGTGTCTGGACTCGTTGTCGTTTCTATTGATGACATTTTTGTAAAATTGTACTTGAAACTTTGAACAAAATTAAAGTCTTGTGAGACCGAGAGAGAGAGAGAGAGTTGAGCTTGTCAAAATTAATTTAATTTGACCAATAATAAGAGATTAATTATGATTTAATTCCCGTTAAAAAATATGAAGGACATGGCCCGAGCCTCGCCTATAATGTTGACATGATGATGGAGAAAAGAAGGAATTTTGGTGTGTCTCTTGTGTTTGGGTGGGTCTGAGTGAATTTTGTTGAAAATGTGAAGATTCCTCATCCTCATCTTTTGGGGAGGGGGAGAGTCATGGGAGGTTTTGGGTAGATACAAAAAAAAGAGTACAAAATATTGTACGGTTGACTACAAGATATACTTTTTCCTATTTATAGAACCTTCTTTGCCACATTCGAAAGGGCTCCCTCCCCTTGGAATAGAGCCAAACTGTTTCTCAGTTTGTTAGCATAAAGCTAAATCTTTTTCATGTTCAAACATGCACAGCCACCCCACACAAGTTGACAGAATCTCTCTCTCTCATAATTTACACTTTCCATCTAATGATCATCCGTTTCATACTTTAATCTTTTCCCCATGTTAATAATTACAGATTATATAATGCCATGAAGTTTTTAGTTTGGTAATTTTAATTGGAATTAGAGCATGTCTTTTTTATTGTACAAATTGTAGGGGTTAAATTAATAAGGACAAGAATTACAAGGATCACAACAAGCCCCACTGCAAGCGTTGACATGGCCAAATTTACCATTGCAACATGACCAAAAGTCACTACGAGCCATGTGAGTCCCCGCCCCCATACGTTGACCTTGACTGAAGGGACAAGGGTCACAACTTCCGTAAGAACAAGGATATCTTGAACCCCATCCACAACTTGAGGCACATTGTTTAGCACACTGTATTTAATTTTATTTAATTAAATGTCAAATAATATTTTTCTAAATTTCTTACCCCACGTTGATTCCCATTCATTTGTCTATAGTTGTTGTTGCAACATTGCTAGAAATAATTAATTTTAATTAATTTTTCAAGTTTTAAAAAATTGTTCAATTTATTTTGTCAATCTTGTGAATTAATTAAAATGCTAACCCCATTATTGTTCCCATTGTTGTTGTTGTTAAAATTGGAAGGTCCACCCTATTAAAAAAGTTGAATTGATTTAAATGAAAATTTTAATTAGTTTAATTTCTTACCCCACAACTATTACACATTTTTAATTAATTTGTGAATTTAAATTGCTAAAATGCTTAAAAAGTGCAGTGCAAAATGGAGTGATGTGGTGCGTGCAGAGTGACAATTTGTGCGTGGTGACCGTTTGACTGCTGACCAGAGACTAAATTATGGGACAACGTTTTGTGTGTGCGGGAGATTGAAAAATTAATTATTATTATAATGAAAAAACATTTTAATTAATAAAAAAGTTGTTGTGACAACATAAAACACTTTTTTACAAAAGGCTACATTTAGTACAATGAGGTTTGATCACTCCAAGAGAAATGCTAGAGGTCAAACAAAAAATCATGTTGATAATAATGACGGACAAAAAACCCTTATAAATTTTATCCTCCCGTGTCTCTCTCTTCGGAAACTTTTGTAGTGTCCCATTTCTTGGTGAGTTGACCAACGATACATAATTTGAACTCTCACACGTGACCTCTCGACTCTTTGGTTGTTTTGTTGTTGAACGTGTCAATGGTTTCGTCTCAGTAAAAGTAGACAAAGAAGTTGACATTTGACCTGTGGTTGGACTCGTGGTTGTTGTTGGCTTCGGACATAAAATGGGGATACAAGGGACACAAATTTTACACCACGGAAACTTTTTCTGTTTCTCCTCATCCAATCTTGGCACAAAATTCAAGGGGTCATTCCCACTTCTCATAGCCATGTCAAAAGGATCCAACTTGATACAGTGGCCAAAGACACAAAGGTCCTTCAGTTGACCATTCAACATAATGGAGGCAAAGAGAAGAACGATGACAAAACCAAGAACACTAAAAATGGCGTGAAAGACACTCCAAGTAAGCCTCATCTTGTCTATCCATTAAACCAGAAGAGTTGAGGTCACAAATTGGAGGGTACTGACCAAAATTGTTAAGACAGTGGCCGAAAGGGAACGATTAGTTAAATGACATTCAGCTCGCAGTGGGTCAATTGAACAGCCCTTTGTATACACCTCCTCAAAAGCCTCACTGGTGATCCCTTAAATGACAGGAAATGGGGTCAATGGATGAATTTCTAAAAGTTGTGACATTTTACCTATGACAAGAAGTAAGTGAAGAATGGCCATGATGCAAAGTATGAATGCTAAAAACTGTAATTAAAAATTGCAAATTATTCAAATTTTTTTAAAACGGCTATTTTTATATGAATACAATGTACTTACAATAGACACAATACAAAATATTTTGTTTAGAAGGCCCTTGACCTGGGCCATTTTCAGACCGTCAAATCTAAAATGATGGGGAGCTAAATGTGGTCACATTTTTGTATTTGATGAGGATTAGACTTGAATAGAAGAAATTATTGGTGTAGATGAAGGGGAGAATTTGGAGATTCAGCTCAAGATTGGATCATCATGATGCCCTTTGCAGTTTTATTGTAGGGGCCATTTTTGGATTGAATTGAGTATACAATTAGTGCAAGTGCAAACAAATGCAACCACGAGAAACACTTTTGGCACTTTTTGTGTTACGTACGAGTACTTTTTATTTTCAGTTTGATGACAAAAAAGTCAAGGTTGACTACAAAAAGAAATTCATAAGTCCAATTAGTTATAAATTATTGTACAAAAATATTATTAAAAACTCTACGACTCATGACATATATCGTTCAAGAGAAGAGAAAAATGTCATTTGTGACATACGATAGTGTATAAACTTGTTCTATTCAACATCAATATTGTTGTTTTAATATCCATTTTGGACATACTCGTATCAAGGCACAAAGTGCACAATTCCCTGATGGAACATGACTAATAAAATTCATAACATAGCAAAAGTACATTAAAGTCTTTAATTTAAAGAACACAAGAAAAAAGTGTTTTGCCATTAAATTGTAGCCTTATTATGAGTCAAAACATACTCTCTGCTCGAAAACCTCATTCCCCTCGTCAAAGCTTAGAATGTTTTTTAAGAGCACCAAAATTGTCATTTTGAAATTCTTAGACAAAACAAAATTTTTTTTTTTC
Source organism: Arrhopalites spinosus (assembly GCA_034700945.1). Classification (NCBI taxonomy): domain Eukaryota; kingdom Metazoa; phylum Arthropoda; class Collembola; order Symphypleona; family Arrhopalitidae; genus Arrhopalites; species Arrhopalites spinosus. The sequence continues at coordinate 12,338 of JAQIVZ010003752.1, forward strand.
AACTCAATTAGCCATGATGAGAGTAGTTATTTTGTTTTGTGATTGTTTTAGTAATTACAATGTTCAAAAATGTCTCGCAAGTCACTTTCGGTTAAGGAAAAAAGTGCCATAAGGCAGATCAGTGTATTTTTGAAAGAGTTAAAAACGGATTTATACAAGAGTAGGGCACAGAGTTTAGAAAGCAGATTTGAGACTTTAGACAAACTTTATACAAAACTATCAAATGTTCAGAAAGT